>CM055744.1:9076552-9299095 GCA_029465975.1 Dallia pectoralis
CTGACCCCATAGACAGGTACGTGGCCCCGCCCACCAGCGAGGTCATGCAGTCAAATGTCAATACATGTCCTGGGTGGTCTGAAAAGCTCTACTAATGGGGGAAGTGATGTATAACGATAGGGACTTAACGTGTTACTTGTCTTTTTCAGTGTTTGTAAAAGTGACGATGTGAAGGAGGATCTGGAAGGCAACCCAAAGGAGGGAGGACTGGAACACAGGGTGAGGACCCATGAGTGCTCCAGCATATTTCTATTTATTTGGGATTGTGTCTAATATTGTATTGTCTGGGGGTTTTTTCCCACGAAAGGATGAAACCAGCTCCAGCAATGACGCCATGGAGAAACATAACAATGTTGTTCAGGGTGAGTGTTAAGTTATCGTTCAATTTGTCTTTATACCAAAAACACTACAAATACCGGGTTGTTTCACCAAGTCCACGTGGAACTTGATCCATATTGGAATAGAGTGTGTTTGTGTCGTTAACATCTTGAGTGGGGCAATAGATAAAAAGCAACCATACATGAAATGTCTTTGCGCACAATTGAACAATGCGCTTTAGTTTGTCAAAGTGTCATCAGAACATAAATGCAACTACGTCACCACCCAATCACGATCAATACAGCCTGTTGCGTTCAATATGCTGAGCTTTTGGCCATCCTTTTAATTAATTAAGCTGAGCATTTGGCATCTTACACTGAATTGTTGCACTGATCCAAGCTCAGCCTATTAACTAATTTGTTTTTCATTTATCCGGGGTGTACAAATATATATATTTTTTCATTTGTACAAGTGTCTGTAAACTGTGGATGCATGTTAACAAAACATTGTTCCAACGTTGGCACTCTCCAGACACTCCCTCTGTGGAGATGGTCCAGGAGGAGGGGCTTGGCCAGGAGGGGCTTGGCCAGGAGGGGCTTGGCCAGGAGAGGCTTGACCAGGAGGGGCTTGGCCAGGAGGGGCTTGACCAGGAGGGGCTTGACCAGGAGGGGCTTGGCCAGGAGGGCTTTGGCCTGGAGGGAACGGAGCGGCAGGTTCGCCCACTCTGGCCTGCTGGTCCAGCTCTCACTGCCAGGCTGCGTCGCCTCATCACTGCTTACCAGCGCTACACGCGCCGCGACCCCCTGCGCCATGACTTACTGGTGCCCGATGGGCTGGGGGCGGGCCCGGGGACAATGTCCTGGCAGCTTGGGGAGGACCTTAGGCGCTGCACGGCAGCTGCTGCTGAACCTGATCCTCTCTTCCTGGAGTGGCAGAGAAGGTGGGTGATGATGTCAGAGCAAAGGTGGGTGATGTCATGGTTCCCTTTCGCTTCCTAGTTCCTTAAATTCACCGATCTGTAAGACCTGGTTATATCTTCACAATAGGTTCACGTCTTCAGCTAGCTTTGCATTTTCCCAATGCACCTTTCACAAAACACTTTAATATTCAAGATCCTTGAACACTTGGCAGTCTAGGGATAGAATGGTCTAGTCTTCGCTCATGTCCCGATACGATGCTAAATATCAGACACTTCAGTCATTCCTACAATGCGATGACCATTACATTCCCAATACAAAGCATGATTCATTTTTAAATGCTTTCAATAAAAGGTTAGGAGTTTTTTCTTTACTGTAAAATATGTATAATTTATTTGATCCATACGTCGGTTATGTATTTCATACATATAAAATATAATATACATTTATGCTACTATTACACATTCAATATGACTGGCAGTGTATGGTAGTAGCACAATTATATTTACATCAAAGTGAAATATAAACACCATCGTAATGGATTTCAGCCAACTACTACATACAAACTGAGCATATCAAGTTGACGGGGACTCTTCAACCTACAGCAAGTTATAAATGGATATCACCGGGCATGTGTTATAGGAATGTGCCAGACCTATCAATGTGTTTGTTTGTTAACCCTTCTGTGTTGAATCAGAAGTTGACCTAATTGTGTGTTGTTCGACTTAGGTTACAGTAAAGCCCATTTAAAAAAAGCATGCGTGTTCTAGAATGACATCATATTCAGAGAGTAACGTCCTTTTTATGGCAGAAAAATTACTGTGGTTTGACTTCCTCTTTGGACTTGTTTTATGCTTTTGGGTTCAAGAATAACATGTCCACCCTGTTCGCTAGAAATATTCATTTCATTTCAGAATTCAAAAATATTTGTGTTGGAGCTTTTTCAATTGTTAGTAATCTAGCTCAACTTTGCTAGCTTCATCACACAGATTGCGTAATGGCTGACAAGCACAATAGCACAATATCCACCCAATTATGGTCCACCCCGTTTGCTTAATATGCTGTCATGTTGGAGTTATTTTAACATAACTTCATATTAGCAAACGTCCAGATTCTGCTTGTTATCATTTAATAAGTTAAAATGGGTAAATTATGTTAATATGTTATAAGGGGTAAATGATGTATTCTAAATACTTATCTCAAAAGAATGCTACATTAATGTTCTTACGAGATTGGACATATTAGATTGAATATTTTTAATCATTTTAACTATTATAAATTCTGTGTTTAGCTTGACCAAAATAATAATATTTTAAATGTCTTGACCAATATAAAGTTTTGGTAATATTTATTATGGTAACATAAACAAAAAGTAGTAACATATACAAGTATTTCTGGACCTCCAAGGTCACTAGGAAGGACCGTATATAATATATAACACATATAATACATACACTTTATAAACACTAATGAAAGTTTTCGTTTTGATCTGAATATTTTTGATGCAATGCCCATAGCTGCAGTGTGGTTCTACATTCACACGGTCAGCATCGGGACAAAGGCTAATGTCAGGTTTGTTCTTCCTGAGCAGATGGACGCGACGCGAGCAAGCCGATTTCTACCGTACCGTGTCAGCGTTTGGTGTTATGTACGACACGGAGAAGAAGAACTTCGACTGGACTCAGTTCCGCTCGTTTGCCCGGTTGGAGAGAAAGACTGACGAGAGCCTGGAAAAGTACTTCAGTAGCTTCGTGTCCATGTGCCGCACTGCATGCAGACTGCCCCCTAGGAAGGATGAAGGTAACTGCACCAGCAGAAGCACTGGCCCTTTAAAGCAGCAATGAGGAGACATTTCGAACACAAATGTGGTAATAGTGAATTATTACTGAACGCTAGGACCCCGATCAGGAGTAAATGCATGGGAAGTCAGAAATGCTATAACCTTCTGTCTATTGGGCTGGTACAAAACCCCTTGAAGACATCTTAAGTACTACAGCTACTGTAGTCAAACATTTATGTTTAGTTCAAAATGTATAATGAATACGTTTTAAATAACTAAGCCAGTATCTTTCAACCCAGCTATGTTGCACTGTTTATTTAGCTGGACACCTTGGGAAAGCTGTCCCACAACACGGTTACGGTACATTTTAGGGATATTTATTCGGGCAGACAAGGTAGAAGGTAGAACATGTTGTGGGAGATGAATAGGTTGGTACACCAAGCCAATTTGACTTACATTTCTCTAATGGTTAAGAAATCAATGTATAAATTCATGTGTTTCCTTGAGAATCAAGTAGCTTATAGGGAATGCAGCTTTTAAAATGTACACAACGTTTTAACAATAGTCTCTGACTAAGGAACCATTTTTGCTGCATTTTTTCAAAGTATAGGGATATACAGGCGCCCAGATGTTTACTGTTGCGACGACAGTAGTGTGATTTAAATGATGTCAGTAGTGTGATTTAAATGATGAATTGGATGTAAAGACAAACCCTGTCCACATGTCTGTTAGGGCCCCCGGACCACAGTCTGTTCATGGAGCCCATCACGGAGGAGCGAGCAGCACGAACCCTCTACCGCATTGAGCTGCTGCGTAAAATCAGGGAGCAGGTGCTGCGCCACCCGTTACTCGGCCCCCGGTTGCAGCTGTGCCGGCCCAGCCTCTACCTGCCTGTGTGGTGGGAGTGCGGTAAACACGACCGTGACCTCCTGATCGGGGCGGCGCGTCACGGCCTCAGCCGCACCGACTACTACATCCTCAACGACTCGCAGCTCTCCTTCCTGGAGGCCCACCGGAACTACGTCCAAAAGGAGAATCACCAGGGCTACCACCCCGCGGTGCACCACACCGGCCTGGCCCCCTCACCGCACCACCAACCCTGCTGCCTGTATGATTCAGGCCTCAGCCATTGCCACTCTCCCCAGCCGCCTGGGTACCATCACCCAGCCGTCCCCTCCTCCATCCACAGCCCCGGTCTCCCGCACATCTCCAGTCACGCGCAGGACATGGTGGGCGCCGACCACGGCGGTGGCCTGGGTATGGTGTCTGGGCCCAGGGAGGGCTTCCTGGACTGCCCCTCTCTGGACGATTCTTTGGAGCTAGCCTCGCTTCAGCATGAGGCCCTGGTCTCGGACGCCCTCCACGGCAAGTCCACCAAGGAGGCCTTCAACGGGTTCCCGTTCAACTCGGCGCAAGGTGGCCAGAGCATGCTGAACTCTTATGGCGTGCAGGGCGGGCTGAACAGTGAACAGACCGGAGACATGGACCCCATCATCTCTGGCAAGCTGCGCAGCGACGTGCTGGTCGGTGAGCAGGGCTCCTCGGAGGAGACGGGCCTCATGGCCCCCTCCTTGGAGCTGGACCAGGAGCTGCAGGCACCTTGGGAGAGCGCAGACCACACCGGCTCGGCAGACGTGGACATGTTCAACGAGGCCGACCCCATCCTGGGGGCGCCCACCATGGAGACAGAGTTCCTGGATGCTGAGGAACCAGCGACAGACCGGGACGGGGAGACAGGACCAGGGGGAGAACTGGACGACTGCCTCGGTATCCCCTCGTCCCGAAGCAACCCAGGAGAGCCGCTAGCCTCCAGTTTCATGCTGTTTAAGGATATTGGCATGACCGAGGAGGAGCCTTCCCAGGACCACAATGACCTTTCTGCCAGCCCCCCTCCTCCGTACGTGCCGCCTCCGCCCTTGCCGCTGTCCCATATGACTCTGCACCATCACAACATTGAGGAGTCGGAAGAGAAGACGAGCGACTCGACCGCAGGTTCCCTGGCAGACGGGGGAGAGGCCTTTGACTTTAACAAAGACGGCATGTCCACGGACAGTCTGGTGGGACCTGACCAGGGCCTAGAGGCATTATGTGAACCTTGCGAGGATTCTCCACAGGAGGAGCCATGCCAAGGGTCCTGCAACAGCACGGGGATGGGATCTCCAACGGACCCTGGTGAGGCTGCTCTAGAGGGACCAGAGGAGCCAGGGGAAGACGCTTTAGAAAGGGACACATCTATAGGGCCAGTGAGCGAGGGGATCCTCCACGGACAGGTCGAGGAGCCCTTGCAAATATCTCCCATGGATTCCCAGGAAGAGGAACCAGTGGATCGGACTCTGGAAGACGAACGCCCAGAGGGACTGTTTGCAGTCCGCTTGGAGGACCAGTATGGCATGGGACCAGAAGGGGGCGCCGAAGCAGAGGGCGCCGAAGCCGAGAGCACCTTCAGCGAGGACACAGTTGCATCTGCCCATACGACACACTCACCATCTCTTCCACCCTCCCGCTTGGTCCCCCTGCCCCAGCAAACGCTGTCGCCGCGCATGGCGGGTGTGGCGCAGATTAAACTGGAATTCCCTCTGGATCCACAGAGTTCAGAGAGCAGGTCTGTCATCCTGGAGCCTGACAGCACTGTGCTAACGCCAAAACTGGAGCAGACGGAGGTTCTGCTGGAAGTGAAGGACGAGATCAAGGAGGAGAGGCTCCAGACACCAGGTAATAGCTGTTACAATGCAGTCCTTAGAACAGAGTTGATTATGTATGGCTAAATATGGTTAATAAAATGTTTTGTTTGAAACCTAGCCTTTGAAAATGAACTTTCTGTGTGCATGTAGCACTGAGACATAGGCTTGAATGCAAACCCACTGCTCTTTCAGCACACTATTTCCATATCGATTCTGTCATATAACGCATATGCAGTACCAGCCAATAGTTTGGACACACACTTACACACACTCGAGTGAATTCAAGGATATCCATGACTGGTACTGTTGATTCCAGAATAACTGCATGAACTCTCTCTCTCTCTCTCTCTCTCTCTCTACAGCCTCTAGGGTGGACAGCTACGCTGAGGTGCCACGATTTGCGCCTCCCATGTCGATGTGTGAGATGCCTGACAGCCTGCAGGACACTCGAGAGCCCACCATCGCCCAGCTGCTGCAGGAGAAAGCACTTTATTCCTTCTCAGAGTGGCCAAAGGTACAGCTACAAGAAGTTTGTGGCATCCACCTCAGTTGTTTTTCCCCCTTTAATTTTGACAAATTTTAAAGTTAGTTACATTAAGATTTTCCATCTAATTCTGAATTAGTCTTACCTTCAACCTTATGTTAACGCCGAACTTGAACAAGTATGAACAAATATAGGCTCCTTTTACTTTTTTGTGTGTTTGACACACACTAGTTACCTGAATTTGGCCATTTTCTGCACCTTCCGCCTCGCAGGACCGTGTGATCATCAACCGCCTGGACAGTATCTGTCACGCCATCTTGAAGGGGAAGTGGCCCTCTTCCAGCCAGCAGTATGACTCTCCCAGCTCCCTGGCCAACAACAGTAGTTCCAACAATCTCCACCAGAGGGCAGGCTTTATCTCGGCTAGGGTGCATCCACCTCTTAACTTCAACATCCCAGCCCCTCCTGTCGCTCGCCTACCCAAGGTGACTAACCCCATGTTTCCTAGCCCATGTTCACGCTCTGTCCCACCTCATATTTCATGAAGCCATTGTTATGGAAGTCCTTCCTCTGTAATGTTTTTGTGTGTGTGCGTCCGTCATTCTACTGTCTGTATTTATTGTTATTATTCTTTTTCCATTTCCATCCGCTCAGTACAAGCAAAGAGGTGCCGGCGAATGCAGCCGCGGAGGCTGGAGGTTGACATCATTGCCTCTCTTGCAGGAGAGGCTGGTCGCGCCACCGTATCTGCCTGAACTAAAGCGAGGCAGGAGGGCGTTTGAGTACGAGGCCGAGGCGCTCAGCAAGCAGAGCCACCCGGGAGAGAACCTACCGGTCCACGTAACGCCCAGAGGCGCCGATCTCCTGCTCAATGGCTGGCAGGAGGCGGCCATGGACCTCTCTAAGCCCGGGGATCTAAGCATTGGGGGCGAACCATCAGCAACCGTTGGCCACATAAGCCACCAGATCCACCCTGGGGCCCACAAAGTGGCCAGCATGGGCTCCATGCAGACCTCAATGCAGGGCTCCATGCAGACCTCAATGCAGACCTCAATGCAGACCTCA
The DNA here is from genome assembly GCA_029465975.1 of Dallia pectoralis. Classification (NCBI taxonomy): domain Eukaryota; kingdom Metazoa; phylum Chordata; class Actinopteri; order Esociformes; family Umbridae; genus Dallia; species Dallia pectoralis. The sequence goes on from CM055744.1 coordinate 9,083,798, forward strand.
ATGCAGACTTCAATGCAGGGCTCAATGCAGGGCTCCTTGCAGGGCTCAATGCAGGGCTCAATGCAGGGCTCCTTGCAGGGTTCCTTGCAGGGCTCAATGCAAAATGCCATGCAGAACGCCATGCAGGGGTCGGTGGGCATGGACATGGCCGGGATCCTGCAGGCGGGTCTCATCCACCCGGTCACCGGACAAATTGTCAACGGCAACCTAAGGCGCGACGACGCCATCATGCGTCGCCGCAGAGGCAGACGGAGAAACGTGGATGCGGTCGACATGGCGTTTGTCAAGAGCAGAGGGATGCACTTGCCAGAGCAACAGGTTTGTCAAGTCGGGGATTTGTGATTGGCGAGTTAGACAGCTTAACGGTGGAGGGGTTAAAGAGTTGGGCCTGTGAACAAAGGTCACTGTTTGGAACCCCAGAACTGAGAAGGTAAAGTGAACATGCCCTTGAGCAAGGCACTTAAGCATAATTTATTGTAGCTTAAAATTAATACTTTGGTGTCCGGAGATTCCTGGTCGATGGAAGCCATTTAAATGCTCACTTAATGTAGTTTATCCCAAAGTTGTCTATTGCCAACTCTTCATGGCTGAGTGGCTGAGTTAAACTGTTAATCTAGGACGTCTGTTTGAGCTTCCCTGTGTTTGACCTCTACAGGGCAGGGTAGACGTCATCAGTCACTCCGCGGTATCATCCACATCCTCTCCACTGGAGCGCCCCTCTGGAACCTCCACACCAACACTAGCAGAGGTGGTAGCCACTGACAGAGTGGCCCCAAACAAAGGCCTAATGGAGTGGCTGCGACAGAACCCAAACTATAATATGGAGGTGCCCACCTTTGCACCGGTGAGTTGATCCACCATACCTGTTGATCCCATCTATTGTTCTGTAACGCCGATGAAAGAGAATAAATCAGGCAGAAGGAATGTATTCTGTAAAGACAGTTCACCTCACTAAAGTCTAGGCTTTAAGATGAATGTTGTTTGTAATTGTTAGTAATCTGGGGTTTCAGTCTCCAGGCACGGCGATGTCACACAGCCTTGTGGAGCGCCCCAAGCAGCGGAGGCATCGTTGCAAAGACCCGACCAAGCTGGACGTGAATTCCTTAACTGGGGAGGAGAGGGTGCCTGTGGTCCACAGGAGTACTGGTCGCAGGGTAACCCCTCTGACACACACACACACACATTAGCTCCACAGGAGTACTGGTCGCAGGGTAACCCCTCTGACACACACACACACTCACACACACATTAGCTCCACAGGAGTACTGGTCGCAGGGTAACCCCTCTGACACACACACACACTCACACACACATTAGCTCCACAGGAGTACTGGTCGCAGGGTAACCTCTCTGACACACACACTAGCAATCACATTCACCTGTTTTTCATCCAAACATTCAACTGCATACACATTCCTGTCAACAAAACAATAAACAGTTGACAGCTGAGGAATAGCTATTTGACAATTGACACTGGAACATTTTGGGAATTTAACATGAAGATGCTTAATATGTCCTAGAGTAACAATAAATAAATGATATCCTTATTGTTTAATCCCAGTGTATATCACAAGGATCAATTGGTGGGAATTGCATTCTTCGTCTGCAACCTCTGCCTCGGCCCAGACATACATAGTCAATAACATTATCTATTTTTAATTGCCTCAAACAACAAGTTAGGCATTACTCGAAAAAGGGTTCCTTCATCACAGTGAAAAATTCTGAAATGTCCAAAAAGCATCTATTAAATAGAAAAGTTTCTATTAAATAGAAAACACTTTCACCAGCAGATTGTGGGTTGAAAATATAGCGTTGCTTGTGTGTTATTCCAGTCAGAGCATATACCCTGTCCAGTGACCTGATGCAATGAGGTAGATTCCTAGCATACAATATTAGGACGTGTGTCGACACCAGTTCCCCATATTATATAGCTTAGTGTTAAGGCTGTTCATCGCAATCACTGCTGAATGATAATTTAATATAACATATATATAATATAACAGTTCCAAGTTCCCTAAACAGTCTGGAACCCTGTTTTAACAGTTCCAAGCCCTAAACAGTCTGGAACCCTGTTTTAACAGTTCCAAGCCCTAAACAGTCTGGAACCCTGTTTTAACAGTTCCAAGCCCTAAACAGTCTGGAACCCTGTTTTAACAGTTCCAAGCCCTAAACAGTCTGGAACCCTGTTTTAACAGTTCCAAGCCCTAAACAGTCTGGAACCCTGTTTTAACAGTTCCAAGCCCTAAACAGTCTGGAACCCTGTTTTAACAGTTCCAAGCCCTAAACAGTCTGGAACCCTGTTTTAACAGTTCCCAGCCCTAAACAGTCTGGAACCCTGATTTAACATGTTCCAAGCCCTAAACAGTCTGGAACCCTGTTTTAACATGTTCCATTCAATTGTATGTGTTTACTTGCGTATTTACAGATTTAAGTAATCTGAATTAAATATTTATTCTGGGACTTTTGCACTTGACAAAACACAGGTTTTGGTTCTGCAATGATTCTTCTACTTCCAGTTTTACAACATAAAATCCCAGACGGTGTACTGCTTCCTCATAGCCTGAGATTTTACTATTTTTTTTATTGCCTCTGTCTCTTATGATGAAAACAATATTTCATTCACACACAGCCCCAAAACTCTAGCCATTTGAGCTGCGAATTAAAGTATGAGGTACCCAAAATACGAGGTACGCAATGGAAATGGTGGTAGCCAAGCAAATTAATGTATTTCCTGCATGACTTTGTGGTTTTTACTGAACACATTGGGCTTGTACTTAGTATGGAGCAGTGGTATTATAGCGGAGTCTTTGCACGCTCTACGCTCAACATGTTGTCAGTTTGAGGTACGACGAGTGCTTGCTTGGGGTGAACCAGTCATAACGTTTCACTGCCTTGCTTGTTGACATTCCCAGATGGGGAAATTCTAAACCGTAATCAACTCCACCACAATGTCGGTATAAAACGTGCATGCCTCAAACATTGCCGTAAACATTCTACGAGTGAACAGTGACCATATGAACATTACAGAATTATTTCAGGAAACAATTTCCGACACAATCCGGGAATTTCAATCTGAACGGGATGTTTGTCAAACAAGACAATCAATCAAATGTAAATCTAAAATCATCATATCAAAACATTTTACCTTATATTTTGCCGGTATAAATGTATACATTTTATTTATTGCTCTTTACTGGCCCAGAAATCTATTATAAATAGCAAATAACAAAACAGATGTCCTGATATGGCCGTTGAGCTGAAAAGTTGTGAGCTGTGTTAGAAGTGCACGTGTATAAATCACATTTATATTGTGTATAGAGTAACTCATTAAGGGCTGTATTTTTCTGTTCTGTAGCTTGGGGGTGCTATGGCCCCAGCAATCAAGGAGCTGTCACGATGGCTGGACGCGAATACAGAGTACTGCGTGGCACCTGACTGGGCAGATGTAGTGAAACACTCTGTGAGTAGCATGGTATTTTTACACTCCCGTCCACAACCAAGTTTGATTAAATCGTTTTATTCGAATCCTTTTGTCCAGTGGTCTTCGCTGCTGTCTCTGTGCTGCTGCAGCATGGATTCAAATCTGTCACACTGCATTCCAGCTAAAACTGTCTTCTCGTATTGCTCTCCAGCATGTAAAACGCCTTGAAAAAAATCCCTCTTCACACGGCCATTTGATAATCTAAAATCATCCTCTGGCGACACTTTTCGAAACGTTTTGTCGTCCAAATATATCGTTTTTCAAAACTCTGTTTTCCTTTTCAGGGCTTTCTTCCTGAGGGCATGTTCACGCGCATCCTCACCGAGCCGGTGTACCGCGAACAGGGGCCTCGCCGCCGGGGCCGACGTCCCCGCAGTGAGATGCCTAAGCCGCTCCTCTCCGAGTCGCCCATGGGTTCGCTCTTCATGAACAGCAGCCTGGTTGGCAACATGGACCTGGTCAGCCTCCAGAACCTCCGCAACATCCAGGGCATCCCGCTGTCCGGCCTGATGGGGTTCCCGCACGGCTTCGCTGTGTCCACCGGCGAGGACGCCAAAAACGGCCTGAGCATGCTACCCATGATGCTTCACGGCATACACGGGTCCCCGCACATGTTCAGCGTCCAGGGCCTGATGGGGCCCACCGGGTCCACACCCGCGACATCCCCTTCCTCTTCCTCGGTGGTCACAGTTACCACCAACACAGCCTCTTCCTCCTCTGCGGCCAGTAGCCCCTCCCGAGGCACGGTCCCGGGATCCTCGACAGCAGGGTCAGAGGGCGCCGGGGGGGAGAGAAGGAGGGAGGACACGCATTTGGCGGAGGGGCAGCAGAGCGCTGTTGGCAACCACAGCATCACCGCCATCACCACAGTAGCGGCCAACAGCAGCGGCGTCAGCAGTAGCAGTGGCAGCCATCTTGCCTTTAATCCTTTCCTCATCCCGGGCATGTCCCACGGACTACTGTACCCCCACATGTTCCTGCCACACGGGGGGATCATGGCGCTGCCCGGCATGCCATCTGCAGACTCCTCCAGCAGCCCAAAGCGGAAGAGGAAGAGAACGAGGGATGAAGGGGCGACCGGCAGCCGTGGGCAGGTGGACAATGAGTCCCCGGAAACACCTAGAGAAAGTCAGACTGAGGGCCGGGACCAGACTGCCCCTGGGGTTGGCCGGCAGGCGGAGCAGACTGAGGGCCGTGACCAGACTGCCCCTGGGGTTGGCAAGCAGACTGAGGAGAGCACTGTTGACCAGTCTGCCCCTGTGGTGATGGAGGACAGAGTTCAGAACGAGGACATGGGACACGACGCCCGAGCTTCTTTTGAGGTAAAACCTGAGAAAAACATTGAAGAGGAGAGAGTGGCGGGGGAGAACGTGGCAGTGGAGGAGCAAAAACTGCTTGAGGAGGAGAGAGAGTTAAGGAGCCCTGAGGATTCGCAGTAGTCCTCTACTCCCTCCTCCTTCTAAATGTGCAACAGTGTAACAGTGTGGTGTGTACGTTAATGTCCATGTAAAGACTTTTAATATCCACTTATTAATGTTTATAGAGCTCCTGCCCTGTAGCGAACTATGTGATTATCTTATACTGTATATCGCCACACACGCTTAACTCCGAGAACAGACAGAACCATGTAAAGAGGAGGACCCTCCTGCATGCAAACACACACGTGCATCCAACGGTGGGGAGGAATTACATTACTGGGTTATTACAGGTTTTAACAGTTAAAGCATCCCAGACCGTCTGCAGCATCATGACTGTGGCACTTTAAGATGCCCTGGTAGCAAAACGGGCAAGCCGGAAAAGGGTTCAGGTCAAGTCTGTCGTTTCAACTATTGAAATGGAATTTAATTTAAATTGGCCACAGCCTACTGGGAACGGATTTCCTTTTATTGAATTTGAATGAATGATGGTCGAATGTAGTTCAGTCAAATGTCGGTGGCTTTTTCATTCCATTAATATGCGTGTTTACTTTGAAATTATGTATCCAAACCTTAAATGTAACATGAGGTCTCGTAAAACATTTAGAATAATAGATCATGTGACTGAATTCCCTTTTTCTATCAGGATAAAATATGTTTTCCAAAGTGCAGGATGTCAAATACAATAATGTTCAATCTGTAAGTTATACATCAAAGTGACATTTAAAACGGCATGGGTGTTTGCCAAATCTCTTTCAAACTCCGTTGATCAAATTCAATTATACAAACGTCATTCACATTTTGCTTCTTACGGAGTGTGGCCAATTGAAATTAAATAAACAATCAATATTTTATTAAATTCAAAATATCCAAATTAACCTCAATCCCGCTGGGAACCTTTTGACTTAAAAGCCTTAACATGTGGACGGCTAAGAGGAATCTGAGGGCTGGAAGGCAGCCACAGTGTGGATTAAAACGTGGGGCTGGGTTGTGTTCATTGTAAAACATTACAAACAGGAACAATTAAATAACTGTTTCTTATTGGTCCAGGTTGTCCCCCTGTCTGTTTAAGCCATCATTCTATTGTTATTCTGTGTTTTATGGACACAACCCAGACTGCTGTAGCTGTTAATTTACTACGGTCTTTTTGGTTTAACTGGTGTTAACAGGGTTATTTAAATATCTCCCTACAGCTGTTTTTTGAACCCCCCCGGGAATCTATGGCAATTTTAATTTAAAGTCCTTCCAAATGTCTACAACAATCATTTAGAGATGGTTCTATGATTTTTCTTAACATTGCATGCAATGTAGCTTGCCACTCCACGGTTGCAGCTAATAGGTTCTCTATAGGTCACTCCATCCCTATCTGGTTTGTCTTGATGTTGCTGCTATGTTACCATTGTTAGAAGAAAGTAGACCGAAAAAATGTATAATGGCGTTTGAGTAAAAACTGATGTACTGTATAAGTTAACCAATCTAGTGAACACATGTTGAGTACAACGTTATCTCAAGAGAACCAACAATGACTGCTTAAAACTGTAAGCAAAGAACAATCCTGAGTTTTGATAGTGCTTTTTAGAGTTGTTTTCTCACGCAGACACTTTTAAAGATGCCCTTATTATTCCGAGTATCACTGAGACTACTAGTGACGTTACTATTATAAATTGGGATGTGGTCAATTGTGCCAGAGCAAGTACTGAAGAGGTGCCATAGAAAAGTATTTCACAGAGAGTTCTGTCGTGAGAGACGGTTCCTTACCGGCGAGGGACAAGCACACGGAGAGTGTGTGGGTGTGCAAAATAAAATAAAAAAGAGTCTGTCCATTCCCATCATCTGTTTGTCCAGTGTTAGGGAAACAGTAGTTGTTTGATCCGAGCGATACTGTATTTAACGCAGTGGCAGAGTGCCTCGTTGTGTTGAAAGGTTTCTGGTTTCCATGTCTTTCCCCTGATGCATTTTAAACCCAGTGTAGACTATGTCATACTAAGAATTAAAAAAATGAAAATCTATTTAGCTGTAAATTGCTGTTACTTTGTTTACATGCACAACACATTTTTATTTCACTCTAGTATGTCCCTCAACATTGGGGGAATTGGCAAAATCAGTACTGGTGTTTTTTTTTTTACTTACTGTACTATAAACACTACATGGATGAAAACGTTTATTTTACTGTTATTTTCACGACAGGGTCTGTTGTCTCTGGGGTGCGGGGGTTATTGTTTTAGTCTCCGCTTTTCAGAGTAAAATCTTTTGACAACACTTTTTGTTTGTTTTCTATTATGAAAATCTTTTTTTGCACAGTGTCCTTTTGGTGAATGTTTATCACTACCTGTATCCCATCTATTCATCTGTTATTTGTGTCTGTGTATTTGTGCATGCATGCATGCACTCCCTTATAGAGAGTGACCCACAGGGGGTCATTCTGCTGTACCTGTATCTTGTCTATTCATCTGTTATTTGTGTATTTGTGCATGCATGCACTCCATTATAGAGTGAGGGGGACATTCTTCTCTACCTATTGTCTTGTTCAGTTGCTCTAGTGTCCGTTTCCTTAGTTGAAAGACATGTTATTGTTGCCTTGTCACAACTTGTGACCATATAATTTATTTGTTTTGCTTCGCCAAACCTTCACCAAATATGACATTATTTTTCTTTCTTTAAACTAGTCCATTATGTTAAAAGTGAAATGCCTTATTTAGCTAGTGTTTTATATAGAGATTTTTTTTACATCTCCATAATGGAAATTATCTATCAAAAGTATTTTGTTGTACACGCCCTTCAGTTTTATGCATACATGCCTTGGTAATTTGCAAAACCAAGATTTGGACATATGGTCGTATCAGTTACTGCACGTTACTATGAGGTCATCTTTAAAAGTTATCTTTATATTTTAACTTACTCCAAATAGTGACTTAATCAATCATACAAAGCACAAAATGGAGAAAAAATACTTGTCAAAGAGAATTGGTCAAACCATTGATTACATCATGTATGTATAATCAACACTTATCAAGGCAAAAGTAGCTAATGCAGAAACATCTCTCAACTAATTCCCCTCTCATTTATTGGAATCTGTGTGAAGGCTGTCATGTAATTCCTGATCAATCAGTCTCCCCTTGATGGATCTAATATTCCACAACCATGTAAGGAGTAATGCGTTGGAAATAGACAAATAACCTGATTTGGGGAAACAAATAATATCCAACTTAGAGATAATTACAACTTAAAAGTGTATTAAAGACGGTAGTCCACATCTCTTTGCTATTACTTTGCGTGTATGTGAAAACTTACAACTAATTGATGCATTTTGTAACTACAGTTGAAGGTCAATGAATATTTATTCAGTCTTCATGTTGTGAAGAAAATGTTTTACTCTGTGTGTTTTCTTTTCCGTTAGTCATCGGTACTTTATGGAAAGGTCATCTTGATTTCAAGTCATGTATCTCATATGTATTTATTGTCCCAGTCTTGTCTACGCATTTTCATTGTCAATATGTGGTTTGTAAAATCAACGTGTTCAGAAGGACATCAGTCTGGCTGTGGATTTCTGGCTCTTTTAAAGTTTCACAATGTTTATTGGATCTGTTTCGTCTTCACCTGCGCCAAGTTTAGTTGAAAATGCAACAATGTAATAACATGATTTCCTTGAAAAAAATCAAACGCACTTAACTTACCATATGTTGTGGTTAATTGGGATCTGATCTATTTCTGCAGTCTGGCTATAGGCCCTGTACAACAGAAACACAGTCTCTGGCCTGCCAATGCTATTTGTGTTGTGGTTGCTCGCCAGGACATGGCTGGTTATGATGAGTCCTGGCACTTATGCAGAAACGGCAGACCACTCGTTCTGTTGTGTGTCTGCATGCATGCTTCAAGGTTCAACCGCTGCTTGCATAAGGACCATTGACAGATCAGGACGTTCGTTCTCAGCTCATGCAGTCTTATGCCGGTGTTCACTAAATGGGTGTGTACTTTAAAAGTCTTCAACTTTATTGAACTAAGTGCACTTCAAGTGGGAACATCATGCTACAAAAGATAAAGTACTGGCTGACGTCAGTTGTGGATTACATTTTTTTCTTTCTTTGTTGAACTAGCTCAAATATTCCCATGTGGACCAATCACATAACTCAGAACATGGTATGTGATCTTTTATTGTGCAATAAAAGATGACTTTCAACTTTCATTGAGTGACAGGGTTTTTCATTTCTCGACCAGATAGGCGTAAAAGAGTTCTCAACATCGTATTAATGTCAATACTTCCCTGTCATTGGCAATGTTGTGCCAAATGTTATTTTAAATGTTTTGTTGATGTTTGACGATTTCCCTGAATGAATAAAAAAATGGGAGACTGTAAAAGATGACATACCAATATTGAAAAGTTAGAGATTTGACCGATCTGACCTTAAAAAAGAAAAACACAGGCATGTATTCCAACTATATTTGCTGTCCACCATCTCAGTGGTGAGCTTTTTAGATGGAACTACGTTATATGCGATCCATATCTTCAGGTGTCATGCATGAGATGTTAGCATCACACCACCTCAAGGTTAACATCAGCAATGTTCCAATGTCTAGTGGAAAGCAGTTCCAGGAGGCTGGTGGCAGATATTGCAGCAAAGGGTGGATCCATCACTTCAGATAATGATAATGGATCCGTTGTGTTTTTAAACTGACCATCGGTGGTTTGCAAATTGATTTTTGACCACAGTGAGTGTGTCCAGTGAGTGTATTTCCATTCTGAAACAGTTACTCAGTAATTTTGTACACCTTACGTAAGAGCAATTTATTAAGTTACTATTGTCCCTACAGAGCTTATTGTGAGCAATTGTAATTGTATAGTTATGTATGCTCTTCTACATCTGCTGATGGTGAAAAATTATTGGGCTGATTGTCTGCTAAACCGCGAAGGTCTGATCGGGTTCACCCAGATTAAGTGAAGAGGTGTGAAGATCACCCAGATTAAGTGAAGAGGTGTGAAGATCACCCAGAGGAAGTGAAGAGGTGTGAAGATCACCCAGATAAAGTGAATAGGTGTGAAGATCACCCAGAGGAAGTGAAGAGGTGTGAATATCACCCAGATGAAGTGAAGAGGTGTGAAGATCACCCAGAGGAAGTGAAGAGGTGTGAAGATCACCCAGATAAAGTGAATAGGTGTGAAGATCACCCAGAGGAAGTGAAGAGGTGTGAATATCACCCAGATGAAGTGAAGAGGTGTGAAGATCACCCAGAGGAAGTGAAGAGGTGTGAATATCACCCAGAGGAAGTAAACGCCAGCTACTGGGTTGGAGTGTGTGTGACAGATTCAGGGACGATAGCTTCCATGCCAACACTTTCTCCCTAAGGAATACAAACGTTTGACATTATACCAGAACCCAACCAAAACATTCTTCCAACACTTATCCTGTATCACTGTTGCTCTCAATATATGCATGCCCATATATATTTAATGTATCTTATAAAAGTAGTATACATCACTAAGAGATCTTTTCGATTTGCAAGCTAACAGGGTTTCAAGTAATAATTTGACTGTGGCTAGTGACAAACTTCACCTTTGTGTGTTGGAAGAATGTTTTTGGTTGGGTTCTGGTACAGTGTCAAAAACCGTTTGTATTCCTTAGGGACAAAGTGTTGGCATGGAAGCTATCGTCCCTGAATCTGTCACACACGCTCCAACCCAGTAGGTGGCGGTAATGCGTCCGATAGTGTTGGATGCCAGCCGCAGTAAAACCTCACAGAAGAAGAAAACACAACACAACACACACACACACACACACACGCACGCACGCACACACACACACACACACTTGATGACGCAATCCTTTGTTTACCCGTGTCGTCACCAGTCGTAAATGGTCCGCTTTCGCGCCAAAACGTACCAGAATGCATTGTGGGAATTGTATGACCGTAGTTCTGCAAGTGGCGTCCTGGTCGCTGTTTGTTGACATAGCTAGCTAGCTGGAGCTACATTTCGTTATTTATCTGGCCCCCGGGAAAACTGCATTCACAAATGCGCGGAGACGACTCGGACTCGGACTGCGGTCGGACGGACGAAAGTGCCGTTCAGAAAAGCATGGAGACGCTCTGTCAGGAGCTGAATATGGACGAGCAGACCGCGTCTGAAGCCATGCAAAACTTTAAGTCAATCTGGAATACGTACACACTGGAGGTAAACTAGATTTGCTAACGTTAACCTCGATATAGGTGTATATATATATTTATCTGGCCCCATGTTATAGTTCGATAGATAGCCAGTAGAAGGTCGTTTTTAAATGCCGTGTTTACTTTAGGTTTGTATGCAGCCCTGGCCTTATATACGTACTGTATTGTGGTTGGTCGGGACCAGGTCTGAACAACAATACAACTTGACTGGACACTACTACAGACTATTGTATTGTTGTGGTCTATTTGACCCAGCATCTAACATCACCCTTGGTGTTGGTTGTTTAAAATTCTCTTTTCATGAAATTACATGCTATAAAGCAATGATATTATCGCACTTAATACTGTCAACGTAGTCAGATGTGTTAATGACCGTAGCCATGTACAGTAGTTGACTCTTAGATGTCAAGGTGAATCCCTGCCAGCTACCTGTCCAACTCGGGTTTGTTAAATAGTGTCATTGAGTACACACTACACTGGCTGGCTCACTGTCATCGGATTCTGATCTCCTTCCGGCACTACTATGTTGATGCGTGTCGTGTTTTTTTTTTTTGCAGGGTGACGTAGTGCATTGGCTCGCGTGCTCTCTCTATGCCGCGTGCCGGAAGGGCCTCACGCCCACTGTCGGTAGAGGGGTCATGGAGGGGAACTGTGTGTCCTTAACCCGGATACTGCGGACGTCCAAGCTGAGGTTAGTGAATACGAGCATTGAGTCCCACGTCTATTACAGTGCATGTGCACTGCATGTCTTTGTGTGTCAACGTGTGTTTATGTGTATTGCTTTTCAATACAACACAGCTGTTCTATAAGGTACAGTAAGGTCTGGCTGGGCGTTGACTGAGAGGATGTTGGTAGGCAGTAGTAGTGCTTACTTATTGGGCACCTACACTGTTACCGCCTCTTAAGGTAACTGGATTTCAAGCCACTGGAAGTGCAGCTTGCAACTATAATTGTTTTATAAATCGAAGGATGGTGAGTAAAAAGCTGATGTAGAAGCCTGATGTGAGGCTGTTTGAACTATTGCCACTGTGATTAAATGATCTGCAAACCAGTCAGCTAGATGCGGTAGGTAGTCAGGGAAACCAAACAGGGTTAACATTAGTCCAGCAACCCTGAGTCAATACCATTATATATTCTGGCTCAGTTACCCACAGCAGAGCACTCTGCCGCTCACTGTTGGGTTGCCTGTGAAGCGTAGCAGGATCCTGGATAGGGAAAGTAATGTTGTGGATGCCACTTTTCCCTGGGGTCTGTATATAAAATGTTATGCTGTTATGTGCAGTCTTTCTAATGAGCTGTAAAACAGAAGGATTTTGACTATTGGTCAGTAAAGATCCTATGACATGTATTGCTATATAATCAATTAATTATGTTGGTCATACTGGATATATATATGTCAGCTAAATTACTGAAAAAAGAAAACTCATTTGATTTAAAATTGACTGTTAGCTGTAACCTTGCTGTCGACACCTCACAGTGAGTTAATGTGTGCTACATTTCCATATGTCGTTTTTTAGTTTGATTCAGTTTTTCAACAAAATGAAGAAATGGTCCGACATGTCCAACTTGTCCGAGGACTTTCGTAATCGCATTGGCCGCCTGGAGAGGAACTTTGAGGTGTCAACTGTGATCTTCAGGAAGTTTGAACCCATATTCATGGACATGTTCCAGGATCCCCAAGGGGAACCCCCAAGACAGCCTAGAAGCAGAAAACACAGGTGTTCGCCTACACATTCTCACACATGTGATATGTTGATGGTCATATTCGGAGATGCGCATATCATTACACCTCTAACTTATTAACTGCTCTAACTATTATAGACGACTGCCCTGTCACATCAGCGATGTCTTCAAGTTTTGCTGGACCCTGTTTGTGTACACAAAAGGTAAGCTAGGATATGTCTTTTTTCATCATTATTTAAACGTTTTGTTTGTATAGCCGTTTATATGTCCTTTCGTTGGCCCACAAATCTCGCGTTGTATTTCCAGCCTCAAAAGGATTGGCATATCATGCATTTTTCCCGTTCAGACAAGTTACGCAGTGTCAGTCTGCTTTTCACACTATTTGCCCTTCCAGCCCCCCTCGTCCTTATTAGCTGTCTTTACAATTCATCAATACAGCCTGTCAAAATAAATTAATGGTTTGTCTCCCACCAATAAGATACCTTAAGTGGCTGTCTGGGGTAAAGATAAATAAAATAATATATATTTGGAATTTAAATATCACAGGCACTGCACTTTTTCCACACAGAACCTGCCTGTTTTGGGAAGATGAATTCAATAATCCAATTTTGTGGAAAGATTAATTTAGAACAATCTATAGAACTACAATCGATTCATATTCTAGAATATTTCAACTCAAAATCTTTTATAAAATTATTGCAACAAAAAGGTCTCTGTTTAAATGGCAGATAGAAAAGGATCCCTGTTTCAGGTTTTGTGGGGATGAGGAGGAGGACCTGATGCATTTGTTTTATTTTTGCCCATATGTGGCTGAGTTTTGGGTTAGTATACAGTCATGGTTAAGGTCTATGGATATTGCTTTGCAAATTACACCTCAGAATATTCTGTTATGTATCTTCGAGGGTAAATACACAAACTTTTTGAATATGATTATTTTGATGGGTAAAATGTTTATTTTTAAAGCCAAAACCTTTTCTAATTTATGCATAAAAAACTTTAAGAACAGAGTTATTTATCAGTATAGGCTAGAAACAATTAGAGCAACGAATACCAACAACTGAGCACTGAAATAAATGGAATGCCTGCTCACTTGAGCTAGAGATATAAATATTAGGCTACTGTCATGGCATAAATGGTTTGCTAACTCTATTGTAGCTGTTTATGATCTTGATCAGTATTTATTTATTTATTTTTCCTGTCTCAATTTGTCTAATGCCACAACTTTAGGAATGTGTGGAATGTGGTTGTGGTATGAATGCATGGGGAGGTGGGGAGGGGTGTAAACTTTGCCCTGTAATTTTTTTCCCTTTGTAATAAAAAAAAAGATACAGCCTGTCTCGTTGCACACCATAACAACCTTAGGAGAGTTGAAGATTGGGATGTGTTTACACATTTACCACCTGTAAGGCCTTTTTTGCTGTTAATCACAATATTACCACTTTGCACAAACTATGCTGGATACTATTATTTGAAGGACAGGGCACTAGAGTTGAGTGCCAACCAGCCACGATGAGTTGCTTGAGGACCATAGACACTGTTCCCTTCCTGTTTATTTAACTGTTTTTTTTTTCATTTGTTTCTTTTACCACAATGCCTTCTGTTCTACCGGTTAGAGACTTAATATCCTTCCTGATTGTAGGAAATTTCCACATGATTGGTGATGACCTGGTTAACTCTTACCACCTCCTGCTCTGCTGCTTGGACTTGGTGTTTGGAAATGCTCTGCTGTGCTCCAACAGGAAAGACCTAGTCAACCCGCTTTTTAAAGGTAGCCCTTTATAATGCCGTCGTTTATAATTAAGTCGTTATCAAACCCAGCCATTTAAATGGTGATATTGGAGGAGTTGGTGGCTCAGTGGTAGAGTGCATGCTTTGTGTTTAATCCCCAGCTTCTCCCCAGGTCGCCGTTGCAAAGAGAAATTGTTCTCAATCGGCCAACCTGGTTAAATAAAGGTTAAATAAATATATATTTTTTTAAATCACGACGCTATTTTGTGGTAACCTCCATGGTTACCGTAAATAGCTATGCAATGGGATTATAAGGAACATTATCAAAGTGGAAGGTGTCTTGTATAGTTTTAATTACTATTATGTCTTGAGTTAGCCTTTAAATTGTAATTTGTTTGAATGCATACATGACGTTGTACATGCCGTTAGGGCACCTGTTTTCTCTTTTACAACTAGTCTGCTAACCCTGGCTTTGTTCTTTACCAGGTTTGCCGAGCATCTACAGGTCGGAGAACGACACCCCAGACGAGCTGCTGTGTGTCGTTAACCGATTGTGTGAGCTTCATGACGGCCTGGTGGTCGAAGCCAAGGGCATCAAGGAGCACTACTTTAAGCCCTACATTAAAAGGCTGTTTGAGCGGCAGGTAAGAATCCTACGTTAAACCATGACCTCCCAACCCTCTATGGCAGGTTAAAGGTGCCATTTTTTTTTTTTATTTTACCTTTATTTAACCAGGAAGTCCCATTGAGATTCAGAATCTCTTTTACAAGAGAGACCTGACCAGGGTAGCAGCCGAATCACAAGAAATGCATACATAATAAACCAAGTTACATTTACATGACAAAAAAGTACAAAAAAAACACAACGAGGCTCAAGAAAAACAAGAACATATCTCCTTCACCGCAGTCTTTACAGTAGTTCTAAATTCTTTTATAGACATAAGTATTTCTAACTTCAGTTCTTTCTGAAAATTATTCCACCCCCAAGGTGCTGAATAAGAGAAGGCAGTTTTTCCCAATTCGGTTGCAGCTTGTGGCACGTTAAAAAGCAGCCACTTTGAGGAGCGTAGCTGATAGGTACCAGAGCAGACAGAGAGGAGGTTACAGAGGTACAGCGGAAGTTTTCCATATAGCTTTATAAATGAAGATATACCAGTGCTGTTGCCTACGATTTTTTAGTGATGTCCAACCAACTAAATCATAAAGAATGCCGTGATGGGTGAGGAACTTTGTATTTGTTATGAATTGTAATGATGCATGGTAAACTGAGTCAACATGACGCAAGATGGAAGATGCAGCATGCATATACAATATATCTCCATAATCAATTACAGACAGAAAAGTAACTTCCACAAGTTTCTTCTTAGCACTAAAAGTAAAACAGGATTTGTTTCTGGAATAAAAAACAAGTTTAACCCTAAGTTTCTTGACTAGAGCAGTAATATGTTCATTGTAAGAGAGTTTATCATCTATCCATATCCCCAAGTACTTATATGAAGACACTCTCTCAATTGAATTCCCATCTAAGGACAAGAGAAGTTCCTGCACTGCTGCTGAAATAGTAGAAGCCTGGGTGTAAACCACTGTATCATCAGCATAAAAATGTAATTTGGCTTGAATATCTCTATCCAGATCATTTATAAAAATTTTAAACAAAATTGGTCCTAAGATTGATCCCTGAGGGACACCTTTGGTTATCTCAAGAAAGTCCGATTTATAACCTTCAGCATAAACACATTGAGTACGATCTACAAGATAATTTTGGAACCATGCAACAGCCTTTTCACCTAAACCAACTGAACGTAGTCTGGTCAATAACAATCCGTGATCGACTGAATCAAATGCCTTAGAAAGATCAACAAATAATGCAGCAGAGTGTTGCTTCTTATCTAAGGCCCCAATAAAATAATTTGTCACTAATGTAGCAGCAGTGATAGTGCTATGGCCACTTCTGAACCCTGACTGAAATTTATATAAAATGTTTTTGTCAGCTAAATATTGTTTTAGCTGTACATTCACAAATGATTCCAAGATCTTAGACAGAGCAGAGAGTTTTGATATTGGGCGGTAATTATTCAGTTCAGATGGGTCTCCCCCTTTATGTAAAGGGAGGACATAGGCTGCTTTCCAGCTTTTGGGAATGGAGTTGGAAAGAAGACTCAGATTAAAGATATGCGCAACAGGCTTGGCAATAAGATCAGCTGACAATTTTCAGCTGACATGGGGTTCATCGATCTTATAACTGCATTGGGACATCCACCCGTATGTCAAAATGTGAAAGCTGTGAAGGTGTTCTGGCCGAGGTAATAATGATTCCTGTTTGCAACAATGTTTCTACAATGTCAGTCAGTTGGTGTTTGTGAGATTGTGTATTATTGAGAATCCAAAGCAAAGAATACCAGCATCACAACTCTTAAATTTGGTTGTATAAAACCGTAAGAAAGCAAGCACAAATTGTATTTGACTTACCTTTCACATGGAGGACAAATCCCATTTCTAGGAGCTTTCACACACTTGTCTAACAATATCTGCTTAACCATATTCCAAACACATAACCCATTCACACATAACATTCACACACACACACACACATCCTCCAATCCAAGGTCATTTATAATCTTACTAGAGGGTTCCCCCTTCACCAGAACATGAATACATTGGCTTGCTTAATACATTTACAACAGATACGATCCTGTGAGAAATGGTAATTAGTTCCTCTTATCTGGATGGTGAATATGACAATCACATCGGCCCCTTTCGATGCCTGTGGGGGAAGCCCAGTATTGGTTTGTTCTCCTCTCATTCATATACTCGAAGTGCCCTTGAATACATGTTTCAATGGCATATAAATATTAAGAATTCAGTGCGGTTCAGTAGAGCCAGGCAGTTACTGGTTGACAGAATGGGAAGTCTGCAAAGTAGTCATCGAGGAAAAGGGCGGCTAGTAAGAAAAAAATATTTTACTATAAAGTATTTTGATCTGTTTAACAATTTATTTGGTTGCTACACGATTACATATGTGTTATTTCTCACCTTTTATGTATTCACTGTTCTTCTACATTATGTGGGAAATAGTAAAATTAAGCAAATGCCCTTAAATGAGTGTGTACGTCAACATGTTGGACTGGTGCTGTAAGTATTTCGACCCGTTGCCATGACACTCCAAATGCATCCTGAGCTTTCTGGTCATGCTTGAGATTCTTCTAGAACTTGATATCCACTGAATATAACATTAAACAACTCATCTCAAGTGAAATAAAATGCCCTGCGGTTGTCTTTGCTAATGAGTTGTTTAATTAAACATTTGTCACAGATATTAAAAGGAAACGAGGAACGGCTCACAGAACTCCTGGATACACAGAACTTCATAGACAACAAGTGAGTTTGTCATTTTTGGAGATTTATAACATGGTACGCTCTTGTGTTAGGCAGGTTAGCATTTTAGACAGCTGACCCCTGGCACACGTGAATGCGTTGGCATCCGTTTGCTTCCAGCTGACTGCCGTTTGAATTCCCTATCCCTTTTTTCCGACAATACTGGGTTTTCAGTAAATAAATTAATGTAAATAAGATAGCTTTTTTTATGGTCTAACAAAAATGATCTGTGTGTGCCACTCAGTAAAGCGATAAACCGCGAGTATGAGGAATATGTGTTGACTGTGGGCGACTTTGATGAGAGAGTGTTCCTGGGAGCGGATGCCGACGAGGAGATCGGGACACCCAGGAAGGCAGCGCCAGAGCCTCGTGCCGGTCAGCTGTCAGCCCGCATGCAGGTTGAGAGCAACCTGCAGCAGCACTGTGAGAAGGTAGATGGTTAAACCTTTACTAGTATTACTATTAACCTGCAGAAGTACTGTGAGAAGGTAGATGGTTAAACCATTACTAGTATTACTATTAACCTGCAGTACTGTGAGAAGGTAGATGGTTTAACCTTTACTAGTATTACAATTAACCTGCAGTACTGTGAGAGGGTAGATGGTTAAACCTTTACTAGTAATACTATTAACCTGCAGAAGTACTGTGAGAAGGTAGATGGTAAAACCTTTACTAGTATTACTATTAACCTGCAGTACTGTGAGAAGGTAGATGGTTAAACCTTTACTAGTATTACTATTAACCTGCAGAAGTACTGTGAGAAGGTAGATGGTTAAACCTTTACTAGTATTACAATTAACCTGCAGTACTGTGAGAAGGTAGATGGTTAAACCTTTACTAGTATTACTATTAACCTGCAGAAGTACTGTGAGAAGGTAGATGGTTAAACCTTTACTAGTATTACTATTAACCTGCAGAAGTACTGTGAGAAGGTAGATGGTTAAACCTTTACTAGTATTACTATTAACCTGCAGAAGTACTGTGAGAAGGTAGATTGTTAAACCTTTACTAGTATTACTATTAACCTGCAGTACTGTGAGAAGGTAGATTATTAAACCTTTACTAGTATTACTATTAACCTGCAGAAGTACTGTGAGAAGGTAGATGGTTAAACCTTTACTAGTATTACTATTAACCTGCAGAAGTACTGTGAGAAGGTAGATGGTTAAACCTTTACTAGTATTACTATTAACCTGCAGAAGTACTGTGAGAAGGGAGATGGTTAAACCTTTACTAGTATTACAATTAACCTGCAGAAGTACTGTGAGAAGGTAGATGGTTAAACCTTTACTAGTATTACAATTAACCTGCAGTACTGTGAGAAGGTAGATGGTTAAACCTTTACTAGTATTACTATTTACCTGCAGAAGTACTGTGAGAAGGTAGATGGTTTAACCTTTACTAGTATTACTATTAACCTGCAGAAGTACTGTGAGAAGGTAGATTGTTAAACCTTTACTAGTATTACTATTAACCTGCAGAAGTACTGTGAGAAGGTTTACAGAACTATACAAACTATTAGATTTATTTAGATATGTCTGAAAATCAACATAGCTGATCTTTATAGTAATCTCCAAAAAATCTCCAAAAACACATCTCGCAACAGGTTCGGAACAGCCTAAAAGTTGGTTGGTATTGACTGAACCATTTGGTCTAACAAATCTTTTAAGTCACAAATAATATCTAAAAAGCAGCCGGTGAGTGTATTTTGTAGGCACTGATTTGTCTTTAACATTCTCAATCCCGCACTTTCTATGGCCATGGACTAGTTACATGTATTTTTTCACAACATTCTACCACTAACCTAATTATAACCACAGTAGAATTGGCTTAACCCTTCCAGAACCTAACGATACTTTTTTAATTGTGCCATGAAAATCAGGGTTTTAGATGTGACATTCCACTGTACTGCCTTGGTGTGTAACACGATTGGATCAGGAAATTCAACAGACCAAGACCCTGACCGAATACCCAGGGTAACCTTCTATCGCAACATCATGTGATTCAAAAGTCTGTCGCTGTGTGTGTGTGTGTGTGTGTGTGTCGGTAGAAACGCTCCCTTGCCCCTTCCACTCCTCTGACGGGCAGAAGGTACTTAAAGGAGAAGGAGCTCCTGGTGACCCCTGTATCCTCGGCAACGCAGAGTGTCAGCCGACTCCAGAGCATGGTCTCCGGCTTGCGGAACGCACCGAGCGAGACGCTGATGCAGATATTCAAGTGAGCCCTCACATCCGCTGTAGAGAATCCCTGTTGAAATCAACTTTTAGTTCACTCCTTCGCCATGACCAGGTCTGGGCAACCGGTTCTGGAAGTTAACTGATTTGTTCCCATCTGTGATTGGTTATGTGCCAGCAAAAGTCCACTTCATTTGAGGATTTCTGATGTTGAACCATTTTCTAGGTCTTGTTCAAGGGACCCTACCGACACAATTGTGAGCCGAGTAAGAACCCTTGGAGAGACTTTCAAGCAAAATTATACCAAGGACTCAGAGGAGCTGCCTGGGGCGCACATGGGTAAGATGCCACACACACACTGAATACACTCATATACATACACACACACACACACACACTGAATACACTCATACACACACACACACACACTGAATACACTCACACACTGAATACACTCATACACACACACACACACACACACTGAATACACTCATACACACACACACACACACACACAGACACTGAATACACTCATACACACACACACACACACACACACACACAACACACTGAATACACACACACACACACACACACACACACACACTAAATACACTCATACACACACACACACACACACACTGAATACACTCATACACAAACACACACACACACACTGAATACACACACACACACTGAATACACACACACACACTGAATACACAAACACACACTGAATACACACACACACACACTGAATACACACACACACACACACTGAATACACACACACTGAATACACACACACACACACACTGAATACACACACACACACACACTGAATACACACACACACACACACTGAATACACACACACACACACACTGAATACACACACACACACACACTGAATACACACACACACACTGAATACACACACACACACACTGAATACACACACACACACACACTGAATACACACACACACACACACTGAATACACACACACACACACACTGAATACACACACACACACACACACACTGAATACACACACACACACACACACACTGAATACACACACACACACTGAATACACACACACACTGAATACACACACACACACACACACTGAATACACACACACACACACACTGAATACACACACACACACACACACTGAATACACACACACACACACACTGAATACACACACACTGAATACACACACACACACACACTGAATACACACACACACACACACTGAATACACACACACACACACACTGAACACACACACACACACACACTGAATACACACACACACACACACTGAATACACACACACACACACACTGAATACACACACACTCACACACTGAATACACACACACTCACACACTGAATACACACACACTCACACACTGAATACACACACACTCACACACTGAATACACACACACTCACACACTGAATACACACACACACACACACACTGAATACACACACACACACACACTGAATACACACACACACACACTGAATACACACACACACACACTGAATACACACACACACTGAATACACACACACACTGAATACACTCATATACACACACACACACACACACACTGAATACACTGTACATGGAATCGGATACGCTTGGAGGTGTTACAAATGGTCAAATATGAACGTATTAAGCAACTGCTCTTGTTCTCATATTGCTCTTTGTAATAATGGACAGTCCTGGCTCTTTTTGTTTAGACTTCGCGGAGAGTCGAATGAAGCTGGCCGAAATCCTCTATTACAAGGTCCTGGAGAATGTCATGGCCCAGGAGACTAGAAGATTACAGGGCAAAGACATGGCTGTACGTTATACTGACTTGTACTGACTATGGGACATGTACCCTCAATGTCTCCATGTATTCCACATCCTGCAACACACTTCCCCAAATAAGACTAATAGCGAAGGTTTGATCTGCATAACATGTCTCTGTAGGTGCCGTTAGAGCAGGATATCTTCCACTGTTCTCTGATGGCCTGCTGTCTGTAGGTGCTGTTAGAGCAGGATATATTCTACTGTTCTCTGATGGCCTGATGTCTGTAGGTGCTGTTAGAGCAGGATATCTTCCACTGTTTTTGATGGCCTGCTGTCTGTAGGTGCTGTTAGAGCAGGATATCTTCCACTGTTTTTTGATGGCCTGCTGTCTGTAGGTGCTGTTAGAGCAGGATATCTTCCACTGTTCTCTGATGGCCTGATGTCTGTAGGTGTTGTTAGAGCAGGATATATTCTACTGTTCTCTGATGGCCTGCTGTCTGTATGTGCTGTTAGAGCAGGATATCTTCTACTGTTCTCTGATGGCCTGATGTCTGTAGGTGTTGTTAGAGCAGGATATATTCTACTGTTCTCTGATGGCCTGATGTCTGTAGGTGCTGTTAAAGCAGGATATCTTCCACTGTTCTTTGATGGCCTGCTGTCTGTAGGTGCTGTTAGAGCAGGATATCTTCCACTGTTCTTTGATGGCCTGCTGTCTGTAGGTGCTGTTAGAGCAGGATATCTTCCACTGTTCTTTGATGGCCTGCTGTCTGTAGGTGCTGTTAGAGCAGGATATCTTCCACTGTTCTTTGTTGGCCTGATGTCTGTAGGTGCTGTTAGAGCAGGATATCTTCCACTGTTCTTTGATGGCCTGCTGTCTGTAGGTGCTGTTAGAGCAGGATATCTTCCACTGTTTTTTGATGGCCTGCTGTCTGTAGGTGCTGTTAGAGCAGGATATCTTCCACTGTTCTCTGATGGCCTGCTGTCTGGAGGTGGTACTGTTCGCCTACAGCTCCCAGCGCACCTTCCCGTGGATCATCACCGTCTTTAAACTACGACCGTTCTACTTCTTTAAGGTGAGCGCCCACATCCTTGCTGCACAACGCCTCACTCACACGTTTCACAGATCGTGCTGAAATGGCCATTTCAAATGACATGCATTCATATGTACATAATACAAAAATACTCAAATCAAATGCCATAATCCAACCATACATACACACACCAAAACGCTGCTAAATGAATGGAATACTTGTTGTACGTCTTCTCCAGGTTATAGAGGTGTTTATCCGGTCAGAGGAGGGTCTGTCCCGGGACATGGTGAAGCATCTGAACTCCATTGAGGAGCAGGTGCTAGAGTGCCGGGCCTGGGCAGCGGAGTCTGTGCTGTGGGAGTCCCTGGAGCATAACCAGGTCCCCACCGTGGAGGAGGTAAGCACCCAACATCCAGATGTACAGGCAACATCCAGATGTACAGGCAACATCCAGATGTACAGGCAACATCCAGATGTACAGGCAACATCCAGATGTACAGGCAACATCCAGATGTACAGGCAACATCCAGATGTACAGGCAACATCCAGATGTTCAAATCCTGGGCGCAACATATTTCTGCAGGCCTCGCTTGTGGTGATGTGAATTGACTTCTTACCGTCCAGACTGGTGGGGTTGCAGTGAGTCTGTCAGTGATTGGCGATCAGTGTCATAAGAAGCATGTTTGACTCTCACAAGAAGGAAATGTTTGGCTCTCACAAGCCAGCTTGGGATTGATGAGGCAAAGACATAATGCACATTGGACTTTAGGAGGAGGGAAAGGAATTACAATGATTAAACTGTTACTATATAACAGCATTTTCTGTGTTCATTTTCAAATGCACAGCCCAAAGCACTGATGTTTACCAGCTTTTCAGTGGTTTCTTGTCAAACTTATAATTATTTGAATGCAGTCCAGATAAAATTGTTTCTTGAAGACCCTTGGGTATTAAAACCAGGCAGGTAATTGACAATGTTCTAGAAAAGCTAAGATATGGATGTAATTGCTACCAGATGTGAGTCAGCCATGTATAATAATAGGTTTATATAGTTAATGAAGTTCACTAGATAGGAGTGAAAGGTATTGGAAGTAGTATTTGAACTTGGGGCTGGTGTCTGCCTAGTGCAACATAAAGATGGATCCACTTTCATATGACATGCCCTGCTTGTGATGGTAAACCGTCCTAGCTAAAATTGTGAATCTCCATAAGCAGTTTGGTAAATAGTTTGTGTTTAAAAACGACCCCCCCCCTCCTGTGGTTTACAGGTAAACTTTCGCAGTAGTTTTGATACGGGGAACAGCAGCGGACCCTCCCATCTCCCCCTTGTGGCGCTCTCCCCCATCATCCACCCCCGCATCCGGGAGTTTAGGGCGGGCCTGGGCAGCGCACGCAAAGGTACATCTATGGCTTTCTGTGATTCCTTGCATCCCATTTAGTGCTGCAGAACGTACTTGGTCCCTCGACCGAGGCCAATGGTGGAGTGGAATATACAATAGATTGATTGTGGAAGAGCTGCTGTGGGATAGTTTCCCGTTTGCATGTTATTATGTGATGCCACAGGTTGCTCAGTCAGCAACTACAGTGACACATCGTATCCAGTTTAGCAACAGCATCTCTATTGGATCAATGTCACAGTAAACAGGCTTATGTAATGCAACAGTGAGTTATACTCCGGAAACATAATGCACATTGAACCTCTGTCCCTTTCCCCCAGACGTCCCCCCGTCTCCTTTATCCGTCCACGACCGCTACAGCTCGCCGGCGGCAGGCAGCGCTAAGCGCCGCCTGTTTGGGGACGATGGCGGCTCCCAGACCCAGCACTCCTCGTCGCTGGCCAAGAGGCTCACGTTCTCTACTGGAGGGACACTGAAGATCGACATGACCACAGCCAATGGCCAGCAGCTCAGCATTCCACTGCCAGGTAGCATCTTCACAATAACCCTTCACACTAATATTTACTCCCACTTAGTTTTTTGCTATGTTGACTTTACAAATCTTATAAGGTCTTGTCTGTGGTCTTAAGCCCTGTATGAAGCTCAACAAGTTTATACGGTTGTTTTTTTATGTAGCAAACTAAAATAAGAAGACACATTCCAGAATTCAAACTTAGGGGGGGACACGGTTTGGGGACACGGTTTGGGGACACGGTTTGGGGACACGGTTTGGGGACACTGTTTGGGGACACTGTTTGGGGACACTGTTTGTATGTGACCTTCAGGTAATGAACTGGGAGGAATCACACTGATCCAGGTCCAGTCTGGACGAGAACCCGGCAGCCCCATTACAGCCCAGGTTCTCCTGACTGCCTCTCCTAGCCGACCCAACCCGGCCCCACAGCCCCAGCCTGACCCTCAGCAGAGCCGGCCCCGACGAACAGGCTCCTTGGCCCTCTTTTTCAGGAAGGTGAGAAGATACGTTTTCCCTACTAAAATCTAGCTCTCAAACCTCTCATCTGGGTGCTGGTCACAATCTTTTTAAAACTATCACACCTGAATGAACTAGTGAACTGATCGTTCAGGGCGGCAAACACATTGTAAAATTACTGCAATACACTGTAATATTGCAATAGGCCAAGGGTGCCACCTGGTGGCGGCATGTTGCCTAGCTGTTGAGCATTTGATACATTCCTGGTCGCCTGCCAAATTGAATCTCTGAATGTTTTGTTCTGTCCCTGATCAAAGCAGATGAGCCTAATTTCTCCCAGGTGGCTACTGTACATGTGAGTGGGCTCTCAGTCAACATTGGGATAGACAGTCATTTTATACAGGGCCTTACAAAAGAATGTTCACACAGCACAACTAATTAATGCTGTTGGAGTGTAGACTAATCACTAGCCCACAATCCAAATCTTGAGGAACAATTAAGGTGCTTCCCCACTAGTCTACACACCCCCCCTTGTTCGGCCAAAATCATGTCTAAGGCCATACGATTTTGCAGAACCATAATAATAGAACATAAGATCATGTTCTATTATTTTGGGAATAAGAAACCCAGATCAGTGGAGAACGCTAATAGGACTTTGCATCATCTGTGTCCCTTTTAATTGGCCCCTGGTGTTGTTCACTTGGTTCAGTGGACGTCGTCACGCTTGCAAAAAAAAATACATTTTGTCCCAACCACTCTCTGTCTCTCTTTCTTCTCTCCCCTTTTTCATTCTGTCTCTCATTTCTCATTCTGTCTCTCTTTCTCTCTCTTCGTCATCTAAGGTATACCACCTGGCCAGTGTGAGACTTCGGGACCTCTGCGTGAGACTGGACATCTCAGCAGAGCTGAGGGGCAAGATCTGGACCTGCTTTGAGCACTCAATTGTGCAGAGTCCGGAGCTGATGAAGGACCGACATTTGGACCAGCTCCTTCTTTGTGCCATTTATATCATCTCTAAGGTACTAAAGCACATAGCAGATGGATGTACTGACAGAACTTGGAATGCATTGATTCTTGAGCCCTATGGTATGAGCGTCTGCTAAACTAACCAATCAGCTCTGATTGGCTGGAGTCAGGCTGGGAGCGTTGAATGAATGAAACTAGTGATGGCTCTGGTCAATAGTCTGTAGCTCTGATTGGCTGGAGTCAGGCTGGGAGCATTGAATGAATGAAACTAGTGATGGCTCTGGTCAATAGTCTGTAGCTCTGATTGGCTGGAGTCAGGCTGGGAGCATTGAATGAATGAAACTAGTGATGGCTCTGGTCAATAGTCTGTAGCTCTGATTGGCTGGAGTCAGGCTGGGAGCATTGAATGAATGAAACTAGTGATGGCTCTGGTCAATAGTCTGCAGCTCTGATTGGCTGGAGTCAGGCTGGGAGCATTGAATGAATGAAACTAGTGATGGCTCTGGTCAATAGTCTGTAGCTCTGATTGGCTGGAGTCAGGCTGGGAGCGTTGAATGAATGAAACTAGTGATGGCTCTGGTCAATAGTCTGTAGCTCTGATTGGCTGATGCGCACCTTTCAGTTCCACTTTCCCACATCACTATAGAAACTTTACAAATGTGTTATTGCAAGTTTTTCCCAATTATCCATTGAATGTCTAAAACATGAAAAGACCACATCCATGTAATATCTTGTCAGAAAATGTGGAAACTGGCCTTTTAGTCCAATATATACCAATATGTTTGGGGCTGTCAGCTGTTCATTTGAGTTCTTCATTTTGCCGTGTAGCTTGACTGAAAACGCATCTACTTGGGAGAAATGAGGGTTAACTTGAGGAAGGAATGCCACTAAAACCTGCCAGTGCACAATTATTTTTATTCAAGTGCTTTAACTGCTAGGCTATCTATGCAAGTAGTAATGTGTTGATGGTGTTTCACTGTGTGACTTTCACACCACTGACTGTAATATCTAATATAATAGTTTGTCAGCTGTTTAAAGCAGCAGTATGAAACCAAAAGTTAATAGCATGTGTCAATATTTGTTTTGAATAAGCATCACTTGATGTTGCAATTTAACCATCTTCCACCACTTTTAACCTTTATAACTGTGTTAATATTATAAACATTTGCTGTTGTAGATCACAAAGGAAGCCCACTCGTTCCAGGACATCATGAAATGTTATCGAAGTCAACCGCAAGCCAGCAGTCATGTAAGTCACACACGTTTGTTTTGTTTGGAACTTTAAACTAGTGTCCAAACGTTTGTGGTCACTTAGGAATGTTTTTGTTTTGTTTGGAACTTTACACTAGTGTCCAAACGTTTGTCGTCACTTAGGAATGTTTTGTTTGGAACTTTACACTAGTGTCCAAACGTTTGTGTTCACTTAGGAATGTTTTTGTTGTGTTTGGAACTTTACACTAGTGTCCAAACGTTTGTGGTCACTTAGGAATGTTTTTGTTTTGTTTGGAACTTTACACTAGTGTCCAAACGTTTGGAATGTTGTTTTTATTTATTTTTTACAAAAAAATGTTGGGACTTAGCAGTGTGGTAAAGTTTAAAAGCTGAGAAATATTTTGAACCTGACTTAACCTGGCTTAAATGGATACGTTTGGGGCACATAGAAGGTGCTTCAGGAAGCATGGGGTGAAATCTTTTAGGATTACCTCGACTAGAATGACAAAGGTCTGCAAGGCTGTAATTGCTGCAAAAGTTTGACACCATTATTATTTTAATGTAAAAAAAAATTCTAACCTTGTCAATGACTATATATCCTGTTCATACTTCTATATTTGTTATTCAAAATACATTTCATTAATGTTTTCTTGGATAAAAAAAATGTATTTCTAAGTGACTCCAAATCTTTGAAGGTTAGTTTATCTCTGTTTCTTTTATTGCTTATTCCATAACATTTATGCATTGGAGTGATGGGTTCCGCTCCACTTCTCAGGTCTACCGCAGTGTCCTCATCAGGTCGTACAGCAAAACAGCGCCACCTTTAGACGAGAACATGGATGTTGATTCCACTTCTGGGGCAGAATGTAAGTCCGCTCGCTTTCCCAAAACATTTTTTACCTGCGGCCTTCTTATCAAAGCTGGATGATTTGCCTGGTTGGGAACCTGGAGTGCTGAAACTGAATCAAATTGAATCACACAGTGTGTTAACTGAATCAAATTGAATCACACAGAGTGTTTACTAAATCTAATTTAATCACACAGAGTGTTGACTAAATCAATGTCCAGTGATCCGAGACCATGTCTCCTATTTAACCCTGTATTTAATCCTGATGTCATAACTCTCAGCTGCTGAGAAAGCCAACCAGCGCAGCATCGAGGACTGTTCGACCCAGCAAGGCGAGGAGCGCGGTGACCTCATCCAGTTCTACAACTCTGTGTATGTCCTGCAGATGAAGGGATTCGCCCTCCGATATTCAGCCACCACCACAGACAGCAGGGTATAAACCTTCTCCAGTCCCGTATAAGTGTCTACACGTGTACTTTCTTATTGCTGCAGGGGGGGTTCAGTTGTGATTGGCTGTCGGTGAAAGCAGTCTAACGTCAGAACGAAGTTGAAACTTGCTCTAATTGTCATGTGTGTGGTGTCATTTCTCTTCCAGATGGAGGAGCCTCCTCTTTCCCCGTTTCCCTCGGTGAGATCCCAGCCCCTGTCGCCCCGTCGCATCTCCCAGAGACACTCCCTTTACGTCTCCCCTCACAAAAACGGCTCGTGTCTGACCCCCAACTCAGCCTACACCTACAGGATCAACGGCAGCCCCTCTAAAGTGAGCCTTCCACACTTTAAACACCTTCACAGGCCTTGTGTCATGAATGGGTTTGTTTAAAATGTGTTGCCTGTGCAATCAACATGTGTGCTCATAATTCTTAGTGCAAGGCAAACATTATGCTTTTCAATGAGTGTTTGGAGGTGAGCAACTGATGGGTTCAGGGAAGGGTTGGTTTGTGAAAATCGCTGTGAGCCTTCACAGTTTAAACCAGCCGTGAATAAGCACATCTAAATTCAGATGAGTCGAAT
Organism: Dallia pectoralis; assembly: GCA_029465975.1. Taxonomy (NCBI): domain Eukaryota; kingdom Metazoa; phylum Chordata; class Actinopteri; order Esociformes; family Umbridae; genus Dallia; species Dallia pectoralis. The sequence continues at coordinate 9,113,063 of CM055744.1, forward strand.
CAGAAACGGAATCAGAATGTGTTTCATAGCCAAGTAAGTTTACAACAAACTTAGAATTTGTTCTGGCCCATTACTGCAACAACTTACACACACACGCGTAATAAACAAATACGAACAATAGACCACAATGAAACACTATAAACAAACATGTACTATGTAAATATGTATGGTGCAAATGTCCAGTGCGTTCTGTGTGAGTGCGGGGAGAAGCCTATTGTCAGTTTGGTACCGGGGGCATGTTCCTGAGACCTGCTGTAGAAAACAGTTCTGGTGCTGATAGAGCTCAACCTGCCAGAGGGGAGAGTTCTGAATAGTCCATTTCCTGGGAGTGAGGGATTGGACTCAATCTTTACCACCCGCCTTAGGGTCCTAGAGGTGTGTAGGTTGTGTAGAGATGGCAGATTGCAGCCAATGAGAGCCAAATGTAGTGCCCCCCTTCCCGTCTGGACAGCCTAGGGTTCTGTTGCTTAGGGAACCTGTGTATATGTCACTGTTAACTCACCTGCATTTAATTCCTCCCATAGGAGCTAACGGACATAAACAGGATGATCCGGCAGGGAGTGGTGAGCAGGAAAAGGGCCTTTTCCATGGAGGGCGACTACTCTGCGGATTCCCCGACCAAGCGGGTGTGTCCAGAGAGTGAGGACGTGCTGCTCAAAAGGCTTCAGGATGTGGTCAGCGAGCGTGCCCACCACTGACACCTGCCATGTCACGTCCCAGTGCCAGCTGCTTAATCATGTCTCCTGCCCCTCGTGCCTCGTGCACACATCCTACAGCGTGGTTCTGTAGCTCACCCCCGTTAACGTTTTTCCATGTCCACTTTTGTTTTTCCATGTTCTGTCTTATTTTTTTGTCTTGTACTTAAACGTTGCTTTTAAATTGTTTCAACGTCAACATGTTTTTTTTTTCCTGTCGATCTGGTCTGTCAACATCAACCTTTAACTCTATTTCATTATGAACTATGGACGGTGCATCATTGCAAGAAGTTGGTTCATGGTAGTTTATAACCCCCTTTCATGTCACTAGTTGAGGCAGTAATTATGTGTAGTATCTACACATTCCATGTGCTGTTTTGAGTGAAATCTCTGAGTTCTTATATTATGGTGCTGAATCCGTTTTAAACTTCAACGTTTCACACTAGAACCAAATATAAAGTACATATTTGGGTGACCTGTGTAGCACAACCACTTTGAGTATTGAAGTACCAGGGGTGGCAAATTTGATTGTGTTTTCTAATCTGCTGAATTTTCTAACAACCCATTTTATTATTGGCCTCCATTCTGACATGAATTTGACATTTATGTTTGCATTACTTTTGTGATATAATGTTAAGCAGATATTGTTTATGGTAGAGGCAATGTAAAAAAAAAAAAAATCTGTATTTTATGAAATTATTGTTTTACTGATGTTGATTATTTTGGTCTTTTTAATACTTCTTAACTCTTGTGCAATTCAGGTTGTACAATAAAACATTGATATCAGAGGTTTGTTGTGTTTCATTTTAGCTGGAAGTCCCGGATTCATGTGTTTCACTGGTATATTAGGAAATTGTCATATGAATTAGTCAGTGATGCTCTAATACCAATCACACTTGTAAGCTGTTCTTATGATGGTATAACCGATCTCAAAATATTTTGCGAAGATATAAAATGCAATATTCCTACTTTCTGGGATGGGTGAATCTTCCCGAAACAATTCCACTAGATGGTCCTAGATTAACCTTGAGTCTACAAATATGAACTGTATATTTTTATTGTGTTTATGGTGATTCGCCCTAGGAAACACAACTGTTATGACATTTTTTTTGTTGAAATATTACATCCCCATATCTATTGTTTTAGTATATAAAAAGGTATGTATTTTATGCTAATTAAGCCTTTTTTATTCTAGGAATAATGGCCCTGTTGCTTGCAATTACAGCTTTTGTTTGTCCTTTTGTATGTCCTTTTGTCTCACCTTTCAAACAGATCTGTATGTGCATGTGTCGATCACATTCTATTTATTTATTTTGTCTATTAACTCTATGCTGTTCACGCAGGTAAACAAGACCCTTAAAATGTTTTTCATTATTATGGTCAGAACAAAATTATGAAATGTGTATTTCTTCTGACCCACAATTATAAAATCCTTATTGGTACATTTGAAATGAATGCAAATGTGATGGTTTTTTAAGTTTTGTTCACTTTCTGCATTTCCTTTGGATATCGCAGCCATAGGCGTAATCATATGGGGGGACAGGGGGACACGTCCCCCCCAATATTCAAAGAAGGACAATTTGTCCCCCCCTGTCGATGTGACTGAATAGGCGCTGTCACAGAATTTATGTTTGCCACAAGTTAGTTCATGAAATTTCTCCCGTAGTAGACCTGGCCCTGTCAACTGTAATTGCTATAATTGTGAAGTGTAAGCATCTAGAAGCAACTACAGCCCAGCCATGAAGTGGTAGGACACGTAATCTCACAGAGTGGGGCCGCCAAGTGCTGTAGCGTGTGAAAAGAGTGCCTGGTGTCAACTGGACTGGTGTGCAGCGCACCGCCGCTGGACTCTGGCGCAATGGAAACGTGTTCTCTGGAGTGATAAATCGCTATCTGGCAGTCTGATGGACAAATCTGGGTGTGGTGGATGCCAGGAGAACACCACCAGAATGCATTGTACCCACTGTTGATGTTGGTAGAGGAGGGAGACAGGTCTGGGGCTGTGTTTAAAGTGAAGGGTCAACGAAATTCTACAGAATACACAGACATTTTAGACAACTGGGTGCCTTCAACTTTGGCAATGCCCTTTCCTGTTCTGGCATGACTGCGCACAAAGAGGGGGCTAAAAAGACATGGTTTGATAAGGTTGGTTCGGAGGAACTTGAGTAGCCTGCACAGAAGCCTGACCTCAACTCGTTTGAACAACTTTGGGCTGAATTAAAACAGCATTTGGGAGCCAGGCCCTCTAATCCAACATCAGTGAATGGGCACAAAGTCCTACAGAGACACAGCCTTGTGGAGAGCCATCCCAGAAGAGTGGTGGCTGGTATAGGTGGCAATGTGTGTGTGTGTGTTGGGGGGGGGCTCCATATTAATGTCCATGGTTTTAGAATGGGATGTCCAACAAGCTCATTTTGGAGTGATGGTCCAGATATGGGTGTCCAGATTCTTTTGTACTCTAGTTCCATACGTAATCCTCTGCTAGTTTGGTTGTGTTGCCCTCATGTAAGCCGTAAAAGTTAATTTATTTGAAAGTGGAAGGCCTCCTGAGAGAATTGTTTAAAGCTATTATTATTTATTTACTTGTCAAAACATTGGAATTTATGCAAATACTCAACAGAATAGTAAAAGGTAAAAAATGAAGTACCGGCTAGCCAAATTGTTCACGAACAATGGAATTATGAATCCAAAATCAGTTGTATGGAATTTCGCAGATGGAATACTCAGTATTAGAATGGCAATCTCAGAACTCCAACTATAAGCTGAACAAAAAGCAAACGCAGTCCAAAAATAATTATGACAAATCTAGCACAAAGCTTGGAAAAATGTACCACTTAACTACTTGAAAAAATGAGACATAGGTCTGCCAAAGCAAATTGCTTCACTTATACTCTGTACTTGAGAGATAACTGTTAACCCTATTTGGTCAGGACAAACCTGCCAGTTAACTCTATTTGCTCTGGATAATGTTGAGCTCTGTATCCTTTGCTATCGTTGAAGTCATCGTTCACACTAAACATTAATATTGCTTTTTACTCTACATAATTATTATAATTACGTTTTCAAAAAAGAGCACTGTTTGTACTCATTATAATGCGTATTGACTGGTTTGCTTATGTTTAACCATTCAAATCCCTCCAAATGGCTACTCAGATTGGATAACAGTATATACTGGCAGCTAAAATGATCTGATCAAACTTCTTTAGAACCACAGGGGAGATGGGTTTGTGGTTTGAGCCTTTGAGATTGTGCAGCAGTGGTTTTGAGAAAGATTGAGAGTTATGAATGAGGTTCAGGGATTTCTGATATAGAACAAAGAGTGTATGGCACCGTCAAAAGAAAATATCAACAGTACCTTTTGAGTGCACATGCTGTGGCTGTTGGAGTCGATAGAGAGCCAATGGAAAATACTTCTCTTCCATTATACTTTCTAGACTTATCCTAGTTGAGATGTGACGTAAAAGATATTTCAATAACAATACTGTCCAAATGCTTTAAAAAAACGTAGGGTGAAGTTATAAATGTTATATAATTGGAGCAGAATTGAATATTACAATAACTGTGACACAGTTGTGGTGAGCTTAGCTGGCTGCACACTGGGAGTTTAGTGGTGTGCACTTCCTGTGTGTCTGTTTTGTTGTTAGCACAGCTGGTGCTTGTTAGCTAATCACGGGGCTTTTTAGTACTCTAAAGTAGTTTCGGTTTGCACTTGGGTTTGCTACTCATAATTTATAAGTTATGTTCTACTATTGGGTGAGTGTTGTTTATGTCTCTTTGTTTTAGGTTGGTAACGTTTGTCGTGTTTGTTTGTATTTAAACCTGCAAATGGGAATATATTGTTGAGGTCTGTCCCGGGTTCTTCCCTGCACTATTTTTTGTGACAAAATTAGAAATGTATAAAAATGTAAACATTCTTTTACTGTTCTTTTATGAAGGATATGTTAAAAACATGAAACATGATCAAAATCTAATTACAAAATAATAACTTAACCAATTAATTATCAATATAATCTTCAAGTCTTAGAAATACTGAAAGGAGCTGCTCATTTGGTCTGTTAATTTCCCTAATTTTTAAGCTTAAGCAATGATTTCTTACAGATAAGATGAACATTTACTCTATATACTCATGGCTGATGATCACTCCTGGGTATAGCACGTCTCTGCGTCAATCTGATTGACTTTTTCCAGTAGGGTAACATCAGTAAAATAAGAAATAAAAACATTAGGTGATCTAATAATTAGGACGGATGAGATGTAACCTATTTAAACATGTGTTCAAGCTCTAACATAATTCTAGCCTACATTTTGCCTTTACATCAGATGTTTCGGGTCATCATTAAGCATTTCTAACAAAGAGCAGTTTAGGAGCCATTGTCATATAAGCCTGCTAAACAAGATATTTGGAATGAGTTTGAATAGGTTTGGTCGGATTAAAGTAGGGCGCTGTTCACAATGAATTGCAGTTCAGGCGTATTGATACTTTTACCTGATGTTATACTTCAGTGAGGTAACGACTTCGTCACACATGTCCTGCGTTAGATGGTCTAATATACGAGAGATTTCAGCCAATCAGCATCGTTGGGCTTAAAGTACAGTTTATATCAACAGTGTGAAAATGTAATATCATAGGAATTACACAACAGCACAATAAACACAATCTCCAGTGCACACACTTGCACACACACTGAAACCCACTGTTTGTAATAATTATCTTATGTTTTAGTTTTTATGTTGGATTAATCATTTGGAAATATGTAAATGTTTGTTTTGAGCTTAATGTGGTGTATGTTTCGTATCTTTGTTCACCCAGTGGTTGTCCAACTAAAATGTCAATCTTTTAGAGACTAAGGAAGTACACTCGCCACAACAATGATTTATATTTTAACACTCCACAGTATGTCTGACTGCATAGCAATGACTGCATTTGAGTCATCAGAATTGAAATGTAAAACTCTAATCACCTAAAGCGGCTAAGAGATTATCACTCTAATTTTTTCCATATTCAATTCAGGAGGAGACTCAGGGCCTCACACCTGAGAGCGGACACACTGTCCATATCTATTCATTTATCTTCATTATCTCACTGTCAGTGGAATGTGTTCAAAAAAGGACATGCTATATCCCTCCCTCTAAAACGCAGATGCGCACACACACACATGCGCACACACACACACGCACGCGCGCACACACACACACCTCCCCTGCCTGTTGCTGTCAGAGTAAAACACCCACAGATTTGGGGGGAATGAACCCGAACCAATACAAAGTCATTCATCATCACTACACTGCTCCTGTATGTAATGAAGTCCAGATCTCTCATACAGACAGGAAGAGAGCGGTCAAGCCTCTGGCCATCTCTGGGCAGGCTTCACTGTTTAAACACTGACAACCTTTTAACAAAGACAGATGGTGTGGAGATAATAGTCGGCTCTACTTGTGCACCTTTGGATTTCTCTAGAAAGTTGTGAAGAGGTGGCAGAGATTTGATCTCCTGTCCCATGTAGTTTACTAAGTTAGACCATGGTCCTTACGATGTCAAGGTATCCCACATGGGATAAGTAAGTATTGAGAGTGGTATGATGAATAACTTTTTATGGTATGACAGCTTACCCTTTAAACCAATGGTCTTCAAGTCCTTCTGTCCACCGTCTTTCTGTTGCCAAACATTGGTATTTTACTCGGAAATCAAAAAACGGTCCTGTTTCTATTGTCACTGACCGACATAAATAAGCCAAGTATAGTTAAATAGTTAAACAGTTAACTTTGCTCTTAAAATATGTTGTGTTATTGTGCTGTTGGTTAGCCAACTAGCTGGCTAAGTTCTGCTGTACGGTATCTAGGCAACGATAACTGGCTTCTCCACATCCCGTCCATCCACCTCTCATTGATTGAGATGGCAGAGGTGCTGATGTTTGATTTCGCCATTGGAATGCCACCACGAGCTGCCAGAACTGTTTTCTTCCATTTGCATTCCAGACTAATGTTTTTAGTAAACGACCCATTAGCATGGTGGGGTGTTGTGTTTACACCTGTGTGGGAGCTGTCAGGGTTCGGGCTTTCAAGCAGGTTGAGGACACAAATGCAGAGTGCTTTGCAAGGCAAGGGTTTATTTTCTCCCAAAACAGGCAAGACAGGCACAGGAACGGGTAGCTTAACACAGACAATCCTAACACTTAATAAACAAAGACAGAAGAACATAATTAACACAACCTCCCCTTAGTGAAACAGAACATACTACACGCAGAACACCAGAATAATCACACAAAACCACAACAGGACCAGCAAACGTAGACCAAGGGAAACATACCTTAATAATGACCGACACTGACAGACAGGAAACAACAGAACTAAATACAAGGACTAACGAGCAAACACAACACAGGTGCGGACAAGACACAGGTGAACAAGCAAGTCCCTGATTTTCCCTCTCTCAGGATGCGGGGGAGGTGTCAGCACCACCATAGAGTGGGAGGACAGGACTCTGTCCCTTACAGGAGCACCCATTTATTTTTTTTGCTTCTTGATTTTGGATGTAGGTAATGTAAAAATTTAGAAATATTCCTACAGACGTAGAAAGCTTAAAAAGCAAATAGAACATTGACAGCGTTTGATGACGGTTCAGTGATTTGTACTTGTATTAGAAATGTTACTTAAGTGTGCTGTGCTGTATTCTCACGACTACCACTGAAAATCTGTTGCTCTAGTGAGCACTTTACACTCCAGCCAATGTAGGCACCTCACAGAGTTGAAATACTGTCCTCCTTTGTTGCCCTTCATACACTGAAAATACAGAACCAATTGTTTCGCATTATTAATCCAGTGCTATTAAACATAGCCATCGATGGCCCCTCACAGTAATAGCCACATGAAGGCCTGGGGGGGTGTATGTCACATTTCTCTTCTGACCCTGTGCTTGTCCTGATTTAAACCCAAGACGGATTGACACGTCTGCCGACCATCAATTTACGCCTTTCGGCGATTATGTCCAATCAGAGACAAAGTGCACAGCGTCTGCTGATCAATCAGAGCCCTCGGTGGATCCATGGGAGGAGGCCGGACTCGAAAATGCCCAGTGTGTCCTCTCCCGACTTGTGCCTGTTCCGCATAAATAACTACAGCCACATCATTAGGGACCTTATTTATCAGGGACCTCCTAAATTAATCCTCTTTCATCCCCCATTACATTTTATGCACAGGTCCCACAGGATGAAGATCCTGCGCCGCGGTGAAGTTCAGCTGAAGGGGAAAGTGTGCATGGAAACCTAATGTCAGATCCACCCATCTAGGATTAAATTCATTTTGGGATTTTCTAACTAATTTTCTAACGTTTTCTTGAGTCTGCACCACACCAGAAGAAGCACAGCGACGAGGAGTATTTATGACATATATTTATAGTCTCAGTGTTATTTGGACATTTTACACGTCCATGCCTCTTAACCACTCTGCAAGATATTCCCAGCCTCTAAATCTGTCACATACACATCACACAGTTAATTTAAATACTCACTTTGATGGCACTGTGCCCTTGATGAATGGCTTGGCAAGCCCCATGTCCTTCTAGGACGATGGGAGGTTTTAAGAGATTTCTTCCAATGACAGACATTTATAGTAGATACACAAGAAGGGCAACATTCAAGTACATGGCACCATTTATGCTTCAGCCTAAATAGAGCTCTAAACCCAGAGTCATATCCAGCGGCGGAAATCAGAGATTAGATTTGTATAAGGAACATGGTGAGTCTTACAGCTACCATATTCAGACTAGTTACACTTGGAAACGTTCTCAGATCTCTACAAGTGCATAGGGCCTAAGGGGATAATTTGGGACATTGATTTTCAGGAGCTGTCAAATTAGGACACACCTACTCAGTAAAGGATATTATATACTTTGACTATTTTCTACAATGTAGAATAACAGAGAAAATACATAAAACATTTGAACTAACACATGGTTTCATGTAGAATACCGTTGAACAGATCTATTGTATATTATTTAAAATAGCCACCCTTTTGCAATATATTTCAGCTTTGCACACTATTTGCAACATAGTTCATGAGACAATCACATAGGATGGATTTTAAATACCAGGTGTGCCTTGTTCATTTGTGGAAATCCTTTCCTTCTGAATGCGCATCAACCAATCAGCTGTGTTGTGACAAAGTGGAGTCTGTATACAGAAGACCATAATTATGTCTTTACTGTAGTATCGTAGTCCATGTTATGGCAAGAACAGCTGAAATAATCAAAGAGAAATGACAGTCCATAACTTTCGATACATGAAGGTCAGTCAATTGGGAACATCTCAAAAAGCACTACGATGAAACTGGATGTCACGAGGACCGTTACGGGAGAAGAGCCTCAGAAATCGCCATTTGACTGCACCTCAGAATGAAGTCCAAATAAATGGTATACAGAGTTGAAGTAACAGACACATCTCAACGCCAACAGCATCAGGGTCCTTAGAGAAGCTCATATCCAGACAGAATTCACACGTTTGTTTGACACCTCCCCCGTCTAAAAATACTCTTTTGCCTCTTAGATATTAGTAGTGCTTTTTTCTCCGTCTAAACTAGCAGGTGTGTCCAAACATATTACTGGTACTGTTAATATTTTTGTATAAATAAAATTATATTTTTCTTGTGTAATTGATTCTGAAATTCTCAATTTACCCAGTTCCTCCCTTGTTGTTTGTTATATTCAGTTTATGAGATACAGAAAATGGCAAAATTCCCTTTGCACTTCATATTTCTCACTCACGCGCTGTTCATTATGGTTTGCAATGTTTTGAATGAATTAAAATCTTTGGTGTGCCACACTTATTTAAAAAGTGCTTGTCATCTTCATTTTGTGCGGAAAGAAAAATGAATCGGTATTACTACGCCTTCATCCTTAATTCTGTTCAGAATAAATTTGTGATTGAAATTGTTGTGCTATCCTAAAGTATTCAAGTTAATATTCAGTTCACTATTAAATGTACTGTACCACGCTACCCTCCGGCCAATGTTCCTTGGCCTCGGATATACAAATCCTCTACACACACCACAGCTGTGGCTCCACTCAACACAGAATGGCCCTATTACTGGATTGCCTCCGTGTTTATTAGCATTTACTAGGGTTCCTATTAGCAGCTGCCAACGCTTCTCTTCCGTGGGTCCACACAGAGATAAACATTCACATGTAGAGCGTTGGCCAAAAACTAAAATAATGTGTAAATGACAAGTTTACTAGTCTATATAACAGAATTACATTAAAACACTAAAACTATAAAACTATATTACATTTACGAAGGAGACTATGTTTGGATGTGTGTTGTTTGTAAGCTTAGAGAAACTGTGCCTCATTAAGGTCCCAGTTGTGCCTTGAGTTGATTTTACTGCCAGTGAGGGTTATGTGCTGTGAAATAGAGGGTTATGTGCTGTGGAATAGATGGTTATGAGCTTTGGAATAGAGGGTTATGTGCTGTGGAATAGAGGGTTATGTGCTGTGGAATAAAGGGTTATGTGCTGTGGAATAGAGGGTTATGTGCTGTGGAATAGAGGGTTATGTGCTGTGGAATAGAGGGTTATGTGATGTGGAATAGAGGGTTATGTGCTGTGGAAAAGAGGGTTATGTGCTGTGGAATGGTGGGTTATGTGCTGTGGAATAGAGGGTTATATGCTGTAGAATAGAGGGTTATGAGCTGTGAAATAGAGGGTTATGAGCTGTTGAATAGATGGGGTATGAGCTGTGGAATAGAGTGTTATGAGCTGTGGAATAGAGGGTTATGTGCTGTGGAATAGAGGGTTATGAGCTGTGGAATAGAGGGTTATGTGCTGTGGAATAGAGGGTTATGTGCTGTGGAAAGAGGGTTATGAGTTGTGGAACAGAGGGTTATGTGCTGTGGAATAGAGGGTTATATGCTGTAGAATAGAGGGTTATGAGCTGTGAAATAGAGGGTTATGAGCTGTGGAATAGAGGGGTATGAGCTGTCAGTGTGGAATAGAGTGTTATGAGCTGTGGAATAGAGGGTTATGTGCTGTGGAATAGAGGGCTATGAGCTGTGGAATAGAGGGTTATGTGCTGTGGAATAGAAGGTTATGAGCTGTGGAATAGAGGGTTATGTGCTGTGGAATAGAGGGTTATGTGCTGTGGAATAGAGGGTTATGTGCTGTGGAATAGAGGGTTATGAGCTGTGGAATAGAGGGTTATGAGCTGTGGAATAGTGGGTTATGTGCTGTGGAATAGAGGGTTATGTGCTGTGGAATAAAGGGTTATGTGCTGTGGAATAGAGGGTTATGAGCTGTGGAATAGAGGGTTATGAGCTGTGGAATAGTGGGTTATGTGCTGTGGAATAGAGGGTTATGTGCTGTGGAATAAAGGGTTATGAGCTGTGGAATAGAGGGTTATGAGCTGTGGAATAGAGGGTTATGTGCTGTGGAATAGAGGGTTATGAGCTGTGGAATAGAGGGTTATGTGCTGTGGAATAGAGGTTTATGTGCTGTGGAATAAATGGTCATATGCTGTGGAATGGAAGTTTTTTTTCCTGTAGATGAAAATCCTACATTTTAGTCTTTACACTAAAAGTGTAAAATATGTTCAAATTGTTAATTTCAACATTTTAACGCAAAACGGATTCAAGGCAGATCGTGATTCTTTACATGCTGATTTCAGGGCCTGAAACAAAATCCGAATTTGTATTTGGTCCTGGACACTAAAACTTATTGGACATTCCAAGTCTGTAGGAATGGGGATGTTTGTGTGATGATTGCCGATACTTTAATTGCGTTCCTACCGTGGAATGCAGTGCTTGGTGTTTAGGAAAGAAATAACGGCACTTCAGGAGTCAACAAAAGTCAACTCACGTTCGCCTGTGAGTCAGAGTTGTTTAACGTTGCAGATTGGGTGCCCTCTGGAGCAGCTTCTTCTTGTTTATAGCTGACAGGGAGTCCCTATGTGGTCGTATTCTGCAACAGCCCATCCGTGACGAGGCCTGACGACTTCTGCATTCTGAGATGCCGATCTGCAAGCCGTTTTTTTTCTGAACTTCCTCCATCTCATCATCCTCTCTCATTCCAGTTGTTGCCTGCGATATGTAGCCCAGGTCAGTGGGTGTAAGACAAAACATTACGCCATTAACGTACATTGCCGTGCATTTTGTGAGATTTCCTATTTCTTTAAGGACTATGCTGTCATTAAGATGCCCCCGGGAGTAATGTAATTAAATGGTAGCTTTTAAGAAATGTTATTAGAGATCCAGTTCATCGATCAGTTGCTTCTGATTAAGACGTTATGGTCCTCTGGGGCTTGGTTTGTAGAGCATGGCTGGTGAAATCTTAACTTTCTGGGTTCTATTCCAACAAGTATCTACTATGTAACAGTCTATTTAGTCACTAGTTTAAATCACTCAGGCTAAGAGCATATGCCTAGAAATTGTCATTGTCGCAAATGTTGTTTTGTTTGTCATTCTCTATGTAACAATAGACAGAGTCTATTCGTTATATTTGGTTATATTACCAAAGTGTACTATTCTGTCGTGGACAGCTTTCATTGTGTAGTCCTGATTATATACTGGTATAAGCCAAAACATTATGACCAAATGTTCTATTGCATGTATTCAGACTGGGCCTGTGTTCTATTGAATGCATTCAGACTGGGCTGAGCCTGTGTTCTATTGAATGTATTCAGACTGGGCTGAGCCTGTGTTCTATGAAATGTATTCAGACTGGGCTGGGCCTGAGTTCTATTGAATGCATTCAGACTGGGCTGGGCCTGAGTTCTATTGAATGTATTCAGACTGGGCTGAGCCAGTGCTCTATTGAATGTATTCAGACTGGGCTGAGCCTGTGTTCTATTGAATGTAATCAGACTGGGCTGAGCCTGTGTTCTATTGAATGTAATCAGACTGGGCTGAGCCTGTGTTCTATTAAATGTAATCAGACTGGGCTTGCCTGTGTTCTATTGAATGCATTCAGACTGGGCCTGAGTTCTATTGAATGTAATCAGACTGGGCTGAGCCTGTGTTCTATTAAATGCATTCAGACTGGGCTGAGCCTGTGTTCTATTGAATGTATTCAGACTGGGCTGGGCCTGTGTTCTATTGAATGCATTCAGACTGGGCTGGTCCTGAGTTCTATTGAATGTATTCAGACTGGGCTGGGCCTGAGTTCTATTGAATGTATTCAGACTGGGCTGAGCCTGTGTTCTATTGAATGTATTCAGACTGGGCTGAGCCTGTGTTCTATTAAATGTAATCAGACTGGGCTTGCCTGTGTTCTATTGAATGCATTCAGACTGGGCCTGAGTTCTATTGAATGTAATCAGACTGGGCTGTGCCTGTGTTTTATTGAATGTAATCAGACTGGGCTGCACCTGTGTTCTATTGAATGTAATCAGACTGGGCTGAGCCTGTGTTCTATTAAATGTATTCAGACTGGGTTGGGCCTGTGTTCTATTGAATGTATTCAGAATGGGCTGGGCCTGTGTTCTATTAATGTATTCAGACTGGGCTGGGCCTGTGTTTTATTGAATGTAATCAGACTGGGCTGCATCTGTGTTCTATTGAATGTAATCAGACTGGGCTGAGCCTGTGTTCTTTAAATGCATTCAGACTGGGCTGAGCCTGTGTTCTATTGAATGCATTCAGACTGGGCTGAGCCTGTGTTCTATTAATTGTATTCAGACTGGGTTGGGCCTGTGTTCTATTGAATGTATTCAGACTGGGCTGGGCCTGTGTTCTATTAAATGCATTCAGACTGGGCTGGGCATGTGTTCTATTAAATGTATTCAGACTGGGTTGGGCCTGTGTTCTATTGAATGTATTCAGACTGGGCTGGGCCTGTGTTCTATTAAATGCATTCAGACTGGGCTGAGCCTGTGTTCTATTGAATGTATTCAGACTGGGCTGGGCCTGTGTTCTATTGAATGTATTCAGACTGGGCTGGGCCTGTGTTCTATTGAATGTATTCAGACTGGGCTGGGCCTGTGTTCTATTGAATGCATTCAGACTGGGCTGAGCCTGTGTTCTATTGAATGCATTCAGACTGGTTTGGGTTCAGGCCAAACTGATGAATCTATTTTAATAATTTATTGCTGGCACTCTGTCACTCTTCTCTGTCAGATGTTAGCAGGAGCAGGTGTGTTTCTGTTGCAGTCATATAGCCAAATTTATTGGCAGCCTTGCACTTTCTTGAATTTTCTCAGATCTCTAGAAACGAGTTACAACTATTAATTCTCCACAAGTCTTTATCTTACTGTCTTCAAACAAAATAACCGCAATCAAATGCTTCCTATAAAATATGTCCTATACCCGTAGATATGTTTCCCTCAAATGTGTACCGGCAGTCCACTCTTATATAACAGACATCCCAACCTGCAACAACTAATTTCAGGGAGATGGTTTCACCGGCTAATGCACGTGCACACACACACACACAACCAACACATTCTGTAATGATAGAACACAAACATTTTGGTAATAGGTTCCAAACATGTTTTCCTTTCGTGATTTCACCTAATCTAGCCTGGTATATGGTGCAAAAGTGATCATAAAATATGTACCTCGTTTTATCTTATACTATACTTTTTATCTTATACTATATATTATATATAACTGTATTATTTAACTCATGGAATCATTTTTATTCATCATTAACAGATTGTCAGCAGTGGGTTTGGCCTCAGCAATACAGTAGCTCCTTATAGCATCTAGTCAAAACAACGTTAACTATGCTAATGGCCAATGACAAGTATTAAACCCACCTCAACATGTTTTTTACAGTCATTTACAGAAGGCGCTGCTAAAGTGTCATTGTTGTTGGTTGAAGTTTAAAGCGCCACGCTATAGCTATCCGTTCATTGGTCAGAATACGTTTGTGGTTTCTGTTTGGAAACGCAGTGAAACGTTTGGGCACAGACTGATTTACAAGAAAGAAAAACTTTTCTCACAGTTGCTAGTGAAATTTTAGTGACAAAACTCTGCGCAGTGTTTTTTTGTACAAAACCTATTACAAGAAAGAAAAACTTTTGTACAGAACTAGTTACAAAAGAAAAAAACGAATTTCAAGAAAGAAAACCTATGTACAAAACTAGTTTTAAAAGAAAAAAACTTATTACAAGAAAGAAAACCTACCCAGCTAGCAAAAATTGGTTCTCAGAACGTTTGTTGAACGTTTTTTTTTTGGTTGTGGAAACGCTCCCTGAACATTGCACCTATGTTCCAAAAAGGTTAGTATGGATGGTTTTCTACATGTTCTTAGAACGTTTTTTGGGGGTTGTATAAACGTTCTGGGAACATTCCTGGCATGTTCCCTGAAGGTTTCATAATTTTGAACGTTCTGGGAACCTTTTAAGAATGTTCATATGGACGTTCCAAGAACGTTCTAAACTATCATACCTTCAGGTAGCATGCCTAGAACTAACCGTTATTAACCATATTATACCATATTAACCTTTAGGGAACATGTGCTATGTTTGGTTGGAATGTTTTTGAAACGTTCTTTGAATCTCTGCAAAGTTCTTGCAATGAATGTTATTGTAATTAGGGTAGAAGAACACATCAAATGTATATTTTGAAATATTTTATTTACTAACGTAATATAACTGACGACTAGACAAGTTCAAGTATCTGAGGAAAATTTCTAGTACATTACCTCAGACAGCTGCGCGTGATTCACTTTGGTACCTCGGACAGCTGCGCATGAGTTACTGCGCGCGCGTCGGGTTTTCGCGCGTCACTGTCCATGCTCGCGACTTGGGACAGTCTGACAGACAGTATATGAATGGGCATTTATTTATTTATTTATTTCCTCTGTCGTTCTGCCTGTAAATAATATTGTTTAGCAATGCGAATGTAGGTTGAATGGGGATCCAATATATACAGTTGCATTGCTAAAAAATAAGGAATGGTTTAATTTATTTAACTTTTTTTTACTTGCATCGTAGAACGCATAACATTTATTTACAGACAACCACATGTAAACCACAAGGAAACGTTATGTAAAAGCCCTACAAATCATCTAAAAAAACGTTATTTTCATAGGTTATTAGAATGTTCTTCAAACATGTGATTCTACCTTACTCAAAATTAAACCGTTTCCTTAAGGTTATTTTTTGGTTCACAAAGAAATACTTTCCCACAACATTCTTTGAACGTTTTGTAAAAGTTATATTTTAAGAACCAACTGAGAACCTTTAGGGAATGTTACCGGAACGTTCTGTGCAATGTGGGTATGTACAAAACTAGTTTCAAAAGATAAAAACGAATTACAAGAAAAAACTTATGTCGCTGTTTTACCTTCATAACAGCCACACACCCAGTTATAAGAGGGTGTACATATTCATGCAACCAGGTTATTGTAAGGATATTATTTTCGATTTAATTATTCACGTTGTAGGTCACATTAATGGTGGAACATTTTCTCACATGATTTATATCTTTCTATCATTTTTCACATCACAAAAACATGGCATTTATTCAGAGGTGTGCAGACTTTTAATATCCACTGTAGTACATCAGACTAGTAATCTGAGCAAGTGAATACACAAGCATGTGTGATGTGCCATCGCCAACCAAGTGAACCAAATGTTCAAATGTACCACCTGGTCTAAGTTGCTAACATTATCAGCTACCTATACATAAAAGCATATTTTAGGGTTAGTTGCACTCAAATGTTTGATCAGCATCATAATATTGTTACAATTGTTCACACTTCATGCAATCCAATAGTGATATATACACTCCATATACGCTCTGTGCCACTCTGTTGAACACATGGAGGCCTTTAGCCTATAGACAGTTGCATATCTGAAAGGTATTTCTTGTCAAGAACAGTAGAGTACATTGTTCCTAATCTGCAACACACTATAGGCTAAAGGTCACAATCTGTTTAACTGAGTTGAACAGATAGGGTGCCAACCGATCTTAGGGTGCCAACCAGATAAGGTGCCAACCTATCTGTAGGGTGCCAACCAGATAGGGTGCCAACCTATCTGTAGGGTGCCAATCTATAATCAACTGAGTTGAACAGAGCATAGTGTAGCAGACTTGCAACTGCAACTTCTTGGTCTTCCTAGCGTAAATCATAGCTTCGTTTTTACAAAGAGATATGTTTGATATATTTTGAACACATTGTGAAGTATTGTGAGGTACCTTGCCTTGCCAACTTTCTTTGGGTTTGAGGAGCGTGTGTGAGCTGGTGAGAAGATCCCAACAAATATACAGCCCTTCCATGCGAATACATTCATACCAGCAGGCGAAGGAAAACAGCTGGACTGGAATAGCTGCAAATATGGACACTGATATTATATGTGTTAAAAGAAGCATGGCGAATAGATTTGTTTGTATTCTGAAGTAGGTGAGAGACATGTGGAGTGGGTCAGCTGCTGGCAGTGTGTGCCCGCTGATGGCACAGCAGCTGGATTAGCTTTGTGCCCACCCACGTCAAACACTGTGAGACTGGCATCAATATGCCAGCCACCGAATGTACTTTATGCAGTTGATGGTTTCTCTAGCTTTTTTTGTGGTCTTGTCACGTAAAATCTGCTATCCTCCGAGCTAGTAGTTTGAGATCAGCTATTTATCTGGATTGTAGGATTTGGCAATATTGTTATTAATGCTAATAAGCTTGGCTACTTCAATCAAATGACAACAGACGGTGCTGTGTGTGCGAGACTGCCAGTTACACTGACACGTTTATGCACTATGATGGATTTGCCATCTGCTCGTATGTGCTAGACATTTTGTATAGCCCATAGGCAGATCACATGCACAACTCCTCTCCTTGTTGCACAAGCATAGTGTGCCCAGTCTCAAGTGAGGCAAAGCCCCTCAACTCACACAATAAGTATCATTGTGCTCTCAATACAATTGGGCAACTGTTGTTATATTTTTAGTTATGAGTTCATCAAAAGTTAGCTAATCGTTATTTCTTTTTTTACTACTGAATGACGGAAGGCTGTATTGCTATTCTGAAGCAGTCACTCAGAAAACATGCAGTCATCATGCACAGCTCCTGATAGCAGTTTAATGACATCCATCACAATTACCATAAACATAATATTAAACATCAGAGCAGATTGTCTGAATCCTGGTAATCATTGAGACAACTCTCATGATCAGCAAACCTATAATCAATCACTGTAGGGTGCCAACCTATAATCTGTCACTGTAGGGTGCCAACCTATAATCTGTCACTGTAGGGTGCCAACCTATAATCTGTCACTGTAGGGTGCCAACCTATAATCTGTCACTGTAGGATGCCAACCTATAATCAATCACTATAGGGTGCCAACCTATGATAAGTCAATGTAGGGTGCCAACCTATAATCAATCGCTGTAGGTGCCAACCTATGATAAGTCACTGTAGGGTGCCAACCTATGATAAGTCACTGTAGGGTGCCAACCTATGATCAGTCACTGTAGGGTGCCAACCTATGATAAGTCACTGTAGGGTGCCAACCTATGATAAGTCACTGTAGGGTGCCAACCTATGATAAGTCACTGTAGGGTGCCAGCTGTGAATTCCCCTCTAAGTTAAAACTTGGTTAAACAACCTTTTTTTGAATCACAGTTATCTGATTACTTCACAAACTTTTCACACCACTCCTGTTTAAGTTTGGATTAATATGGGGTTAATATGGAAAAACATTGGGTTTTTGCCAGACATTTCGAGATTTTGCATTCACGTCAGATAAATAAACTTGCCCCTCAATTGCAAATATTGGCCAGTCTTTTCCAACAAGGCCTGAAGCGCCTTCAAAGTCATCATTGGCTCCTTGGTGGCCTCCGATCAGTCTCCTCCTTACCCGGTCATCCAGTTTAGAGGGAAGGCCAGTTCTATAAAGGGTACCATACACCATCCAGGACTTAATAATGTGCTGAACTGGGCTCCAGGTGATAGAAAAAAACACACAGAATTAAACACGTGAAACCAGGTGGGTGGATTTGACCTGCATGCTAATACAACCATTACCAGTAACTGGACGTTTATATAGACAGGCATTAATATGACATTGCTATAGGAGCAATCTGACATCAGCTGATGCGTCGCTGACCAATTACCACACAGGTTTCCTGAACTGGCTACACAATTTTTGACAGGTCAACACTTTTGGGTTGGACTGTCTATCCCTAGCTTGTTGATGTGAGCCTTGACCTGCCTTTCAAAACAATGTGAAGACTACATATGTGTACTACTGGACATGTTGGCTTCTGATTTCTTTGACTATGATGGTCTACCGTAAGACCAGTTTTAATTGAAGACTGATGGATGATCAGGGGGAGGTCGAAGATATCAGTGAAGACACCAGCCAGAGCTGGGATACGCATGTCGTCTTTAATAGGATTTCTGGTTATGAAATGGGGATGACATTATCTACGTGCCATCAGCTATTGTTGTAAACTTGTCAATTTAGTCGTATTAATCCCGGAACACATCCCAGTCTATGTTCTGTCTAGTACTGCATCCATTTCACCTCTAGCTTACAGATTGCATCCCACCCACACTATATTTTAGTTCTCTCTAGTAGCCTGATAGGGGGGCAGCTGAATGCCTTTTATCCCTTTATGCGTGTGGAATGAAAATCATACAGAGTTTATTGCCACTGAGTATATGTTTATTAAAACGCAGTAAAATATATTTTAATATCCCTGCACTGAAGTCGCTATAGCCGTTAGTAATGTGGCCATCTGTGTATGCATTTCCTAATGGGCTAATGGCTCTGTACATCTAATTGAGTGCGGCTTAAGTGCCGGCATACGTTCGGACATACTGTTCTCAACATCAATTGTTCAGACTTCTCCTTGTAGATAATATGGTCTGCAGCTTACTATAAGTTATTCTAGTCCAGTCGGGAAAATTTTCTAAATAAGTAAAGACCCGGAATTGGGCCTACTTGTCTTACTAGATTAAAAGAACATAAAGGTTATTACCTTAAACAATGTGTAGTTGAACAAAATACAATATGGTTAGTGTTTCTAAAAATAATAATGTAAGGGATGTTTTACTATCCTAACAAATGGGTTCAGTTCATGTAATGCTGAGCATTAGATAACATAAACCCATGGAGCTAGAGTGGAATGTTTAGTATGTTTAGTACTATAGTATTAATGCATTATTGATAGATTTGTTTTAAAGTTGGAAGATGGGAGCGGCTACAACAGTGTGAAGTTGTGCACGACCAAGGTCGTTTGAAGTATGGGAACACTGAAGAAGTAAACTCATTGCATGAGCACATGAAGAGAAAAACCCATTGTAGCCATATTGACACAGCATGAAGTGTGTTCTTTCTTTTTGAAGTGAGGTCATTTTACTTTAGCTGCAAGGTTGATTTGTGTTTTGGACTACGTGAACCATTCTTCAATATGTCAATGTTTATAATTTTTTGGCATTTAAATTCAAGATTTATTGGAGAGATAGAGACGCTGGGTACATTAAATGTCAAGCGAACAATGACAACAACGTTGACAAGGGCCAACCCCTTGTTTTGGCGGCACAAGGAGAAGATTCCTCTGTTTCAGGGTTTTTGTGGATCCTTGTTCGATGTTGCGTGCTGCTGCCAGTAGTTTCGTTGTTTGGGACTCTCACATTTAAAATAAACCTGAGAAGATAATCAAAAATAAGTTCTTCGCATGCGTCCTCTATCATGCACAGTGACAGTAGGATCCACCGAACATGGACACAGCAGAGCTTGACGGTGGGGGGAATCCTAGCAATGTTTGATATGGGCAATGAAGAGGAATTCCCCTGGCATCACCCATGAGAAGAGTGAGATCAGCAGCAAGAGAGCCTCCAGAAAAATGATTTGGGGTTGGCTCTGGTGGCAGTCAGAGGGTTAGGAGAACTGTTATGTTCCTTCTAAAGCAAAAAGGATCAGTGACCTTCAAAGGTGTTGGCAGATCAGCCCAGAGGAGTTTATAGTAGGTGTTGAAGAGCGCGGCTGGACCTTCCAAACCCTGAGCTCCTCGTTCTGAGGGTTCCTCCTCGCACCAGGGTTCCACGGATCCCTATCCCTAAGCCTCCCACGCTGTTCATTCAAGGTTCGCCAGAGGAGGTTGAGGAGAAAGTCCAGTGGTCGCTCGTGGAGGGTGGCGGCCACGTGAGCTCCGGCTGCCACCTCTCTCTGCTCCGGCGCCCTGGTCTGCGTCGATGGCACTGCCACCTTCTTCTCCAGCGTTGCATCCAGCCTCCACCGGTCCCAGCCCTACCTGCTGATCCAGTGCCGGGTACCTCCACCAACGTGGGCAGCGCCGAGCCTCTCCAATTTAGCTCCATCGATATGTGTGGGGGCAGGAAACCCTCCCAATGCTACTAATGTCCACGATCATTTCCTTAGTCTTGCACCATGTTGCCAAGTCACATACCTCCTCTGTGTGCGCGGTCTAATCGTTGTTACAGGCAGGTTTGCTGTTTTCTTGCTCCTCCATCGGTGGAATTGTAGGCATATAGGTGGCAAAAAGTGCTAATGGATCGTACTGTATGAGAGACGCTGCAGCATGTGTAAGTATAAAAACAATATAAACGCTTGCAATGCAAACAAACGTTTAAACGTTTATGTGTTGCTGGGCTTATTAGGTACACTTACTGTACCCTAAAACCCTGATTTATGGTTTAGCATCTCAATGAACTAAAGGTACAATAACATACTTTTAAAAATTCAAAGTAGTCATTTAAATTCGGGGAACCTGGAACGATGTAAATACAAAATGTAATTGTCCCAATTCCTTTTAAAGAAACAATGAGGATGACAGCAATTTTTCATTATGCACGAGCATTCAGACTTTCTCACTGTGAATGTATTTACTGACATGTGAGCTTGACTCATCTCTGACTGTAGCCACCCCACCAAGTACCTTAATTATACCATTTAAACATTTCCATCTTGAGGAGAATCTCCAATCGTTCAATTACACATTCAGATGACACGCGACTAGGAGCTTGCCGACTTCTATATCGCAAACAATCTCTCTTATGTCACCTCTCGGACGTTTGAGCCAAGTACGTGCCACTGTAGCCGCGGTGACGTTGATGTTTTAGGAAGAGTCTTGTCAAAAGCGTGTCCCACATGCCGGGTCACTAAACTGTGCAAGTGTTCTGTTCACCAGTGTAGATGAAGGCGTGTCACTTGTAGCACACTTGACAAGAGCTTGGTGCTTGTAAGAGTTGAGGGTATCTATGAAAATGTATGATAATGTATGCACTCACTGCTTTAAAGATTGATATACATATCCACATTAAAGTGGAAGTGGAGCACATGGACTTAATGTACTATGTATCTGTTTTGCTTAATTCCGCATGCTGTGATTGGTGAGGCGTTCGCACGTCTTCCCCCTCTTCTTTATCGAAGCAAATGATTTGAAGTCAGCAAGATCACCACAGTCGACTGCACAGGACAAACAAGTGAGAGGTTGGACTAAATTACACACATTAAAATGTAACACCTTGCTATTGTATTAGCTCGTATTACCCAATGTGACAACTGTTATCCTTGCAGGGAGCTTCCCATGATGCACCGGCACATCCCGTATATTATAATCTCAGGTTTTATTCAAGTAGCTGTGTGACACCCAGACAGGACAGACAGGTGGAAGGGTAATATCACGGGTAGGCCGGACACAAGGAGACAGAGGACATTAATTAATTAAAATTAACTCTAACAAAATAAACACTAAAACGACAAGACAGAAGTGATTAAAACATAAAGCATAAGCCAATCACTATATACTGACAAGACGCACTGGGAAAAGAGAAACAAAATATGCGTTTAACCTATGCAGCCTGTTTGAACCCAAGACCCTGTTTATTTCCAGGTTATTACACGCACCTCTTTGGCATTAGTTTACTTTTAAGTCAATTGGTTTATGTTACTTGTGCTGCTATTCTCTGAACCTTGTTAAGCCTTAAAAGTTGTTTTACACACACATGAGTCGACCAAATGTTTCTAATATTTTCTAAGAACTTACTACCCCAGAAGAAAGTTGAGATTATGTTTCCACAACATTGAACTTGTATGACAAACATCGTCAACTCCTCACCCCGCCCCCTTGAAAACCCTACTGCTCCACCTCCAGGAAATCTGATAAAGTATGAGGTGAAGTTTGATGTTTTGGTAACTGTTAATTGCTTTGAAATGTGTTATATCTCACTGGAAGGAAACAGATAACCTCAGGGTGATAATGTTAATGCTTTTTAAATAGAAATATGTGGTAAATAATTATAAATGTTAAATATGTATTTCATTTACAAATATCTATGGCCCTGTAAAACAATTCCACTGGTTCTCATGACCTGAGGATTTTCAATGTGAATCTCTTCAAACTCTCCAGACAGCTATATTTACTAGGACCGCTTCTTGTCTTTGATTGATTCTCTGAGAGACTACAATAATGTATAATGAACCACGACAATAGGCAAAAGGTCATTGTGTCCATAAGCAACGGGAAAATCATAGAGCAACCTTTTCCTTCTATTCAGGGCTTTTTTGTGCTGTCCCTGTGGTGAAAGAAGCTCCATAAAGATAATCAATGCAGTCATTCTCGAGGAAAGTGGAAGAAATATTGAGCAGATGCTAGAAGTCATTGTGCACGCCGTCAAAACATTTATCTTCAATGTCTAAGTTTTGTTTGGCGAATCACAGTCAGATAATATCTATCTGCCTGTCAAAGTCTAGCTCAAGTCCAGACACGGTGTAACAAACTTATTGGTGAGTTTGGAGGGAATCATGCTAGTAACACTCGATAATAAGTTTCCATCTGTATTAAGTCTATAGAGACTTTATAGTGACACTAATAATGATTATTGCAGCATTTGTAAATGTGTTATAACACACTGCTTGAAATGTGCAATCGCTTGGTCAGTTCTTGCCAAAAAGTGACCCAATGGTTCTCCAGTTATTAAGCACTTAGAAAGCATTTGGAACTGCTTCTGTGATTAAGCGTAATGTACTTTAATGTGAATGTTTGCACTTCAACAATTCAGTGTGTACAGTGGTTGACCTTCAAGTCTAATGATGTGTCTTCACCCAAATTTACCAGAGATGGAGGTTTACATAGCTTAGATCTTCAATGTTCTTATTTGGTGTTATTATGGGGCCTTGATAACCATCTGTAAATTATTTACAAAAGTTCACCAAAGTTCAATACTGCTACCAGTCCTTAACTAGTGATAGTAGTACAAGCCAAAAACACCAGTCAACAGTGAAGAGGCCACTCTGTTTTGCTGGCGTTCTACGCCGAATGGCAAGGAGAAATCCATATCGCAAAAGTGACTTATCTAAGTTTGAGGTGTTCAGATGACACTGAATAACTTTCGTGAGCCACAGACCAACTGTAAAGCAAAAAAGGGCCTGACGTCATTTGTCAATAATGGAGAAGGAAATGTAATGATCTTGGGGTGCTTTGGTGGTGATAAAGTGGGAGATTTGTAAAGGCCAAAGGAGATTTTGACATAATTGATTGGAGCCAATTTCCTTCTACAACAGCGTGCCAAAGAACCGCTCCAAACTACAAAACAACTCTTTTTATTCTCTTTATAATGCTGTGGACAGCACAGACACTGGATCTCAACCCTGGTGAGTTTTTGTGGAAGCAACTTGACTGTATGGCATACGTAAGAGGTCGATCCAGTTTGCGGGAGATGCTTCACGAAGCATGTGGTGACGTCTTTTCAGATTATCTCAACAACATTACAGATAGAATGGTTTGCAATGCTTTAATTGCTGAAAAAGTTGGATTCTTTGAAAAATCAGTTTAATGGACACAATGATTTTTTCAATAGAAAAAAATGTATTTCCAACATTGAGAAATGCCAGGAGTGCTGAGTTATGTTTCCACACAGGTTTGTTAGTGGGGTGCACATCTTTAGTTTTCCGGTGTGTCTGTTTTGATTTAGCACAGCTGACTCGATTTAGCTAATCACCAGGGCTATTTAGGGTTCTAGTTTGGGATACACCTTGCCCTGCATTATTTCAAAGTCACACAGTTACGATGAGTGTTAGTTTAGTAAATCTGATCACTGATGTTCGTTGTTTAGTAGCCCCTTTATGTAAGCCCACTTTTATTTCACAGTGTCTAGTTTTTGGTTTGATGTCGTGTTTGTTTTGTGTATGATTAAATTCACCACAAACAAACGATCAAGCTCTGCATTTGGCCTCGTTCCTGCACTACACGCCTGGTTTGTGACAGAATGCTTAGCCTCCAAATCAGCCAACAGACCCGGACGGTGAGTGGATTCCTCGGAGGGGCAAGCTATAGCGCCCTGAGAGATGAATCTCACCGTTGCACCGCGGAGCAGTGTTCTGTATCCTTTTAGCAGTTGTAATCTATTGTAAATTATTTAGAAATAGTCATCAAAGTGTCATACAATAATAGGCATAATTAATAAAACATAAGACCAAATAAGGTATGTAAACCTCCGTTTACAGGGGAACACTCACTAAACATGAATTATTAAAGAGAATAAAATAAATAAAAAATATTTAAAAAAAGATTACATAATGTATGTGGTGAATTTGGCAAAGACACATCATGCGACTTAACGAACCGACCACTTCTGTGAGAACGGCAACGTGTCCCACGCAGAAGTCTGAAAATAACAGCAAACAACTGCAGACGTTCACAATATGGTACATAATGGTTCATCACAGAAACAGTTGCAAATGCTTTATAAATGCTTAATTACTGGAGATTTCCATTGGCTCACGATAACTGCAAGCTATGGCCCGTTTCCTGCAGTGTGTTAACTCCTTAAAAACACATTTACAAATGCTTAAATGAACCAATACTAGTGTCATTATAAAGTATTTATATACCCATTACAGGTAGTACCTTATCATAGTGTCACCATAAATCAACATGAGGAAGTTGGATTTTGTGCTTTGCCACTTCGCTGTCCTGTGCCTTATAAGTAATACCATTAACATTCAGTTAATTGTTACAGACATGTAGTATAAATGATGTACAAAAAATGATGTATCGTTAACATAATGATTTTTTCTTTTATAATTCTTTAGAAAACCTAAAATTATATTTATATTGAGTCTTATAGCAGATGCAGGTCGGAGAATACAAAGTTAACATTGAATGACATTGCCAATATGGAACAATGGTCGATAAAGTGTATAATCTTTCTCCTAAACCTCCCATACACTAGAGAGTTGTGCCAATCCAGCTGTCTGTAATTGAAATATTTTTTTCCCCCAGGATAGAGGGATGAAATCATCAAAATAGCTTTTTCATTACTGTCATATGTATTTGAGCTTTCCATCGATTCACTAGACAAAATACACCTGAGTATATAAAAAAGTGTAGACACGGTTATAATATTAGCAGACGGGTATGTGCTGACGATTTAACCCATTACGGAGCTTTTATTCTTAAAAGTACAGTTCTATGAAGCGTGGAAAAACATGCGTTGCAAACTAATGATGTCTGAGTGTAGGACAGAGGCAAATCTTAACTGACAAATGGGCAAATGTACAATGCTTAACTGAGCTTTGCAGAGGGACACTTACTCTGGTACAGTCCACCGTTACAGCAGATAAACCATCAACCTGTATTTGCCTCACTTACACTAGACCCGGCCCACACATGGACACACACACACACACACACAAACACACACACACACACACACACACACACAAACACATGTTTTAACACAGCACATAAATGCATTCACACATTCACTGATGAGCCAAAACATTATGACGTTTATCATCTCCTAACAATAGTCAAGGTCTCGGTATATTTGATGGCAAGCGAACAGTTCGTTCTCATAGAAAGTTAGTTAGTTAAGACCGATCAACGTTTACGAGGGCTATATTTTCATGGCAAGACGACTAGGTCAAAGCGTAATGTCTTGGTGCTAGATACCACAGGACACCTCCAGGGATCTGCTGCTAATGTCTTGGTACCAGATACCACAGGACACATTCATGGATCTGCTGCTAATGTCTTGGTGCCAGATACCACAGGACACCTTTAGGGATCTCCTGCTAATGTATTGGTGCCAGATACTACAGGTCAGGACACCTCCAGGGATCTGCTGCTAATGTCTTGGTGCTAGATACCACAGGACACCTCCAGGGATCTGCTGCTAATGTATTGGTGCCAGATACCACAGGACACCTTCAGGGATCTGCTGCTAATGTATTGGTGCCAGATACCACAGGACACCTCCAGGGATCTGCTGCTAATGTATTGGTGCCAGATACCACAGGACACCTTCAGGGATCTGCTGCTAATGTCTTGGTGTTAAGATACCACAGGATACCTTCAGGGATCTGCTGCTAATGTCTTGGTGTTAAGATACCACAGGACACCTTCATGGATCTGCTGCTAATGTCTTGGTGTTAAGATACCACAGGACACCTTCAGGGATCTGCTGCTAATGTCTTGGTGTTAAGATACCACAGGATACCTGTGGAAACTTCACAGATGTTTGTATTTCAGGCACGTGGTGTAGATCCTCCCTGGGTTGTGAGCTTCTCTTGAGGGAATTTCCCCTCGATTGCTCTTTTCTTCCTGCATGCCTCAGTCCTTCCCTCCATTTGGTGAGGTCTAAGGAAGATAAAGCTCACAGCAGGTCAATACATAGTTGGTGGAAGGAGTTTGGGAAAAAAAATTATAAGACGAAACCAAATTAACTTGTAAAAAGCTCCGTGATCCACAACGCACTCTTCATCCCCTGCCCAATTATAAGTGGTTGAAACTAATTGGCACCTGCTAATTATTATCTGTGCTTGACTATGGTCAAGGACACATATTGTAATCTCACATATATATTATTATTATTATGTGTGCTTGACTATGGTCAAGGACACATATTGTAATCTCACATATATATTATTATTATTATTATTATGTGTGCTTGACTATGGTCAAGGACACATATTGTAATCTCACATATATATTATTATTATTATTATTATATCACTTTTGTCCCCGCCTACTCCTCCCACAGTTTTTGCACTAGATGGACAAAAAAGGTGTCAAAATGTGCGTCCCGAACTCTATTTAGTTGGCATTGTTTTGTAGAAGGTTTCGTTATGTAGTTTACGAAATATTAACGATAATGTCGCTAATTAATCCCCATTGAAATACATTGACGGAATCTTCAAAACTAGAGTGTGAGAGCCCATTCAGCAGAAAATGTAGAGAACATTTGTAAACTGCTACTGCTGCCTGAGTTTCAACCCTTTACACACAAATGGCATATCAAAACGTTCATCTATTTGTGCTGTCACTCAAAATGTTCAAATATAAGCTGTAACATATATATTTATTTCGTTATGTCCTTTTGTTTCCAACTTGCGCCTCCCCATAGACATCCATAGAAACTGTGATTTTCTCCACTCTAATTTGAAAGCGATTTTTGGTGTTTTTTTGTTCGTTTGTAAATTGTGATAGCGCCTACATTTCCGGGGTTACAGATACATGTTATACATCAAAATGTCCGCCTGGTTCTTAGGATTCTCATGATGTAATTGTTTAAACTGTGTGAGTAAAACTATGGTTAGTAGAGCTGAAAGTATACGACCATGTCTGAAACTTTTGAAATGATAGACAGTGAAGCAGCATTTTCTGGTTGTTGATTGGCTAAATAGTAGGAACATTCTGGAAGGGGTGGGGAAGGAGGCAGCGCGCTCTGATATCGATGAGAACAGCTGGTCCTCCTGACAAAGGCATGGCTGCCAGGCAACAGCCACAGACACAGACACTGCAATCAACAGCCACAGACATATCCTGCAGCAAAGAAAGAATGAATTAATGAATGAATGGGTCTTAGGTTCTTTCTCTGGGTCTCTGTTTACACATGTTAGCATGTTAGCAGTGAAGCGTTGCGCGCTAGCTATCGTTAGCATGTTAGCTAGCGTTAGCTCGCTGGCCAGCAGCGTTAGCTACTACTGTAAGTTTATGCATACATTCAGACAGCCTGCAGCAATGAATGGATGGGTAAGTTCTTTCTCTGGGTCTCTGTTTACACGTTAGCATGTTAGCTAGCGTTAGCGCGCTAGCTATCGTTAGCATGTTAGCTAGCGTTAGCGCGCTAGCTAGCGTTAGCTACTACTGTAAGTTTATGCATACATTCAGACAGCCTGCAGCAATGAATGGATGGGTAACTTCTTTCTCTGGGTCTCTGTTTACACGTTAGCATGTTAGCTAGCGTTAGCGCGCTAGCTAGCGTTAGCAGTTTATAATGCTGTTTCATATGCTACTATGGTGCATGCAGCAGTAGTGTGTATTCATGGGTTTAACACATTGTATACTATGGTACATGTAGCAGCAGTGTGTATTCATGAGTAATGACTGATAGGTTTAACACATTGTATACTATGGTGCATGTAGCAGCAGTGTGTATTCATGAGTAATGACTGATATGTTTAACACATTTGTATACTATGGTGGTTTAACACATTGTATACTATGGTGTTTAACACATTGTATGCAGCAGCAGTGTGTATTTATGAGTAATGACTGATAGGTTTAACACATTGTATACTATGGTGCATATAGCAGCAGTGTGTATTCATGAGTAATGACTGATAGGTTTAACACATTGTATACTATGGTCCTTGCAGCAGCAGTGTGTATTCATGAGTATTGACTGATAGGTTTAACACATTGCATACTATGGTGCATGTTGCAGCAGTGTGTATTCATGAGTAATGACTGATATGTTTAACCCATTGTATACTATGGTGCTTGCAGCAGTGTGTATTCATGAGTAATGACTGATAGGTTTAACAAATTGTATACTATGGTGCTTGCAGCAGTGTGTAATCATGAGTAATGACTGATAGGTTTAACACATTGCATTCTATGGTGCAGCAGTGTCACCTCAGTTTGGCAGTTGATATCAGTACACAGTCGACTACGGGTGACCGTCAAGGACACAAGCACACATCATCACAATTTCTGCAGAAATTGTACGCTATCTAGTTATTATTATTATTATTATTATTATATCACTTTTGTCCACCCCTACTCCTCCCACAGTTTTTGCACTAGATGGACAAAAAAGGTGTCAAAATGTGCGTCCCGAACTCTATTTAGTTGGCATTGTTTTGTAGAAGGTTTCGTTATGTAGTTTACGAAATATTAACAATAATGTCGCTAATTAATTCCCATTGAAATACATTGACGGAATCTTCAAAACTAGAGTGTGAGAGCCCATTCAGCAGAAAATGTAGAGAACATTTGTAAACTGCTACTGCTGCCTGAGTTTCAACCCTTTACACACAAATGGCATATCAAAACGTTCATCTATTTGTGCTGTCACTCAAAATGTTCAAATATAAGCTGTAACATATATATTTATTTCGTTATGTCCTTTTGTTTCCAACTTGCGCCTCCCCATAGACATCCATAGAAACAGTGATTTTCTCCACTCTAATTTGAAAGCGATTTTTGGTTTTTTTGTTCGTTTGTAAATTGTGAAGGGGTGGGGGGGAGGCAGCGCGCTCTGATATCGATGAGAACAGCTGGTCCTCCTTACAAAGGCATGGCTGCCAGGCAACAGCCACAGACACTGCAATCAACAGCCACAGACATATCCTGCAGCAAAGAAAGAATGAATTAACGAATGAATGGGTAAGTTCTTTCTCTGGGTCTCTGTTTACACGTTAGCATGTTAGCTAGCGTTAGCGCGCTAGCTATCGTTAGCATGTTAGCTAGCGTTAGCGCGCTAGCTAGCGTTAGCTACTACTGTAAGTTTATGCATACATTCAGACAGCCTGCAGCAATGAATGGATGGGTAACTTCTTTCTCTGGGTCTCTGTTTACACGTTAGCATGTTAGCTAGCGTTAGCATGTTAGCTAGCGTTAGCGCGCTAGCTAACGTTAGCATGTTAGCTAACGTTAGCATGTTAGCTAGCGTTAGCGCGCTAGCTAACGTTAGCATGTTAGCTAACGTTAGCATGTTACCTAGCGTTAGCGCGCTAGCTAGCGTTAGCGGTTTATAATGCTGTTTCATATGCTACTATGGTGCATGCAGCAGTAGTGTGTATTCATGAGTAATGACTGATAGGTTTAACACATTGTATACTATGGTGCATGTAGCAGCAGTGTGTATTCAAGAGTAATGACTGATAGGTTTAACACATTTGTATACTATGGTGGTTTAACACATTGTATACTATGGTGCTTGCAGCAGCAGTGTGTATTTATGAGTAATGACTGATAGGTTTAACACATTGTATACTATGGTGCACATAGCAGCAGTGTGTATTCATGAGTAATGACTGATAGGTTTAACACATTGTATACTATGGTCCTTGCAGCAGCAGTGTGTATTCATGAATAATGACTGATAGGTTTAACACATTGTATACTATGGTGCATGTAGCAGCAGTGTCACCTCAGTTTGGCAGTTGACATCAGTAAACAGTCGACTACGGGTGGCCGCAAGCACACATCATCACAATTTCAGCAGAAATTGTACGCTATCTAGTTTAAATTGAAATATGTGTGCAGACCAAAAGTGAATTTGGTAAACCTTGGTGTATTCATCAGACATGTAGTAAGTGGCAGAAAAGCAATTGTGCAAACCTTTCGGTCAACTTTCAGTTTAGAATAGACCATTGTGTGATTATTCAAAGAATTATAATGAATAAATATATAATAAAACAATATTTTTAACTTTTGTTGAATTTTCTTTTTCAATGTGATCCCACACAGCTTCAGTTTCAGCCTCATGTTGTTGTGTGTGGTTAGTGTGTGGTTAGTGTGTGGTTAGTGTGTGGTTAGTGTGCGGTTAGTGTGCGGTTTGTGTGCTGTTAGTGTGTGGTTAGTGTGTGGTTAGTGTGCGGTTTGTGTGCTATTAGTGTGCGGTTAGTGTGCGGTTAGTGTGCTGTTAGTGTGCGGTTAGTGTGCGGTTTGTGTGCGGTTAGTGTGCGGTTAGTGTGCGGTTAGTGTGCGGTTTGTGTGCGGTTAGTGTGCGGTTAGTGTGCGGTTAGTGTGCGGTTAGTGTGCGGTTAGTGTGCGGTTAGTGTGCGGTTAGTGTGCGGTTTGTGTGCGGTTAGTGTGCGGTTAGTGTGCGGTTAGTGTGCGGTTAGTGTGCGGTTAGTGTGCGGTTAGTGTGCGGTTAGTGTGCGGTTAGTGTGCGGTTAGTGTGCGGTTAGTGTGCGGTTACTGTGTGGTTTTGTGCGGTTAGTGTGCGGTTTGTGTGCGGTTAGTGTGCGGTTACTGTGTGGTTTTTGTGCGGTTTTTGTGCGGTTAGTGTGCGGTTAGTGTGCGGTTAGTGTGCGGTTAGTGTGCGGTTTGTGTGCGGTTTGTGTGCGGTTAGTGTGCGGTTAGTGTGCGGTTAGTGTGCGGTTAGTGTGCGGTTTGTGTGCGGTTAGTGTGCGGTTAGTGTGCGGTTAGTGTGCGGTTAGTGTGCGGTTAGTGTGCGGTTAGTGTGTTAGTGCGGTTAGTGTCCGGTTAGTGTCCGGTTAGTGTGCGGTTACTGTGCGGTTACTGTGCGGTTACTGTGCGGTTTTTGTGCGGTTAGTGTGCGGTTAGTGTGCGGTTAGTGTGCGGTTAGTGTGCGGTTAGTGTGCGGTTAGTGTGCGGTTTGTGTGCGGTTAGTGTGCGGTTAGTGTGCGGTTAGTGTGCGGTTAGTGTGCGGTTAGTGTGCGGTTAGTGTGCGGTTAGTGTGCGGTTTGTGTGCGGTTAGTGTGCGGTTTGTGTGCGGTTAGTGTGCGGTTAGTGTGCGGTTAGTGTGCGGTTTGTGTGCGGTTTGTGTGCGGTTTGTGTGCGGTTAGTGTGCGGTTACTGTGCGGTTACTGTGCGGTTACTGTGCGGTTTTTGTGCGGTTAGTGTGCGGTTAGTGTGCGGTTAGTGTGCGGTTAGTGTGCGTTTTGTGTGCGGTCTGTGTGCGGTTTGTATGCGGTTAGTGTGCGGTTAGTGTGCGGTTAGTGTGCGGTCTGTGTGCGGCTAGTGTGCGGTTAGTGTGCGGTTAGTGTGCGGTTTGTGTGCGGTTTGTGTGCGGTTATTTTGCGGTTAGTGTGCGGTTAGTGTTTTCAACATTCTTTTTTTTTATTCCTTCATGACATTTCTAATAGCCAACTCATTTTGCAGATTTCGCATTTGGAGAAACACAACACAAGGAGATTGAAGAGTAAACAATGCCCTGATCTGGCCAAAATGTGCTGACTTTTCCTTGAAGAAACAAAACCATTGCTCCATCTCTACCGGGACTGCAGATCAATGTCTAATCTCTAGAGTCCTGCCAGGGCTGTCAAATCCCAATAACCAGGTGTGATCGGATCTGTAGGCTGTACTGTTATACCTCTGCCGATCTTTACACTATCCACTCTTCATCTGTCCCCCGTCCGATTCTGTCAATATAAAAATAATTAAGCAATGTCCATTCTCCTTTATAAAAGGAGTGTTTGATATTCTCCCTTTGTAATGGCTAAACTGGTCTGGGCCCTACACATTATGTATAAGATATTAACAAATACTCACCGGTGACTGAACAGACACAACGTTTGACACCTCAGCTATACACCAATCTCACCCGCTTATGCTTGAAGGGTTGGGGAGAGATGCACAAACAGCAATCGTTGGCTAAGAGCTCTACTTACAGGTACAATGGATTATTCATCTGTATTTCTTTAATGATTGTATTATTTAATATAATGTTAAACCCATATTAATTATAATCTCCTAATTTGCCACTATGGTTCAAACATGTCTTCAGATTCACATCTCACCAAGCCATTCTTCAAGTAATCAGACGACTACCTCAACCAGGAGGTTGTAGGTGAACACAATCATTGTTCATATGTCATGATTGAGCTTGCAGGTGCTCAACCTACCACAAGGAGTCACTAGAGCCTCCTTGTGCAACATTCACCCATCTAGCCGGAGCAGGTGTATACTGCAGGTAAGAGCCAGGGTCGAATACTCACGTTTGTGTTTTTTTAGTATAAAACAAACACGACGAACGGTACAAAACAAGAACACTGTAATATAGAACAGTGCATGCGCTTACATAAAGCGACGACTAAACGATCAAAAACAACAGTGACATCAACTACACTCACCTCAATGTAGAACATGACATAGAAATAAAACCAAGCAAAGTGACTAACTACCCAGGGAACTTAGATAACCCAACAGATTGCCAACTCATTCCTGTTCACAACTCGTGTCACTCATTTTCTTAAATGTTTTAAATTGGGCATTTTTAGATAAAGTACTTGGTGTATTTACAGGGCATTTAATATATCACACTATTTAATTTAACATTAGATCCCGGTGCTTAATAACCAGATACAGATAAGTAAAGTACAGTGTTTGGTCAGTAGGTATTGCTCAATATTGCCCTGTACAATTGTGCGCACAAATGTACTGTGCCGAACTCAGTGCTTTTCTGTTCTGACAATAGGACTCGTTCAATAAACTCCCAATCACATATATAATGTACTGTTTCGAACTCTGTGCTGTTCTGACAATAGGAATGGTTCAATAAACTCCCAATCACATAAATAATGTACTGTCCTTGAGTGTAACAAGAAATCATTCATATTGTATGCCATCTGGCACAGCAGTTTCTTTAACATCCCTTCTGTGATTTTGGCCATCTTCTTTTACGAGGTCTCTTTAATTGCCAACTGCTATCTGTTTAAGACCATAATTTGTAAAACCGGTTCAAATAAGAACATTTCAGGTTTTATGTGTTTAATGGCATAACATGAAGCTGTGTCCGTCCCTCTGTCCCCTGAGAATAGGTAAAATGTTTAGCCAAAAATCCACTTTAAAGACAACATTATTTCCCCTTTAACGTGGCAGACAGGATTGGTATGAATTCAATATTACATTTAATGTAAGTTGTCTACATGAGCAAACTGCATTTTCTGTCCCCGTCCACTTGCAAAGCAATAATGAAAGAATGGGCTAGATGTGAGATACTCTGTCAGAGTGATAGAAATGCATGCTTTCAAGATCTTCCCGCTGTCCTTGGAGATTTGACACAATGTAAGACACTGTGGTGGGTGTCTCTAAGTCCATATCACCACCAATTGCAGAGTATACTTATTACTCCGAGAATTAATCCTCAAGGTACTCCTCCAGTTTTCATGACTGAGTATTACACCCTTTAAAACGCTAGATGTTTATGGATTATAGACACACAGACACACATAACGGGATTATTTTGTGTGTTTTGCATTTGCTACTTATGTTCTTCGTTTCACCACTTTTTCATTCCGTGGAGCCTTAACATAAATTGACTCTGAGGAAGGTAAGCAGGTTGTTTTCCAGAGCTTTTATATGGCATCTTTCCCCAGGAGCAAATATAAATGTGCCCGTGCTACCATTGTTCAGGCTCCAAGATAAATTCATGCAGGTGTAGACGTACCGGGCTGTGCAGCCGCCAAACACAGAGCTGCATATTCCATCGATCCGTAATTAAATTACGGGAATACTTTGCTCCGTTCTGACAGTTAATTGGAAAAGTTATTTATTTTCGTTCTTTCAGTAATGCATACATCGCTTTTGGTCTTAACAAATCCTTTTTCACAGCAGAGTTTCCCCCGTCCTGTCAGACTGAACTAATTGAAGCTATTACCAGACTCTTCATAGAGTCCCTCCAGATTAAAAAAAAGTCAATGTGTTGTCATGCTTTTATACCCTGCATGAATTCTGTTCACCACCACAGTGTTTTGCACCACTAACCGGCAACAAAAGCAGCAGCCAACGAGGCTTGTTCACCGGAAGAAGGAAATGCATTGGCGCGACGTCCAACCAGGTCGATTCAACGGCCATTGTCATATTATCGACAGCAGGAATTATACAGGACTCCGGCATCTCGGAGCACCAGTTAAATCTTTTTTTGATAAAAATGGGTAGTAGAGGTAGAACATAAACTATGAAATGGGAACATTGATCTCATTTGGGGGATCTTGTTTTTTTCAATGCTCTTTATAAATGGATCTGTTAGCAGTACGTCAGTCATTACAAATGGGCAGAGAGATCCTCGGCACGCATGTAGCCAGGCTAGATCTATGAGAAATGAAACCGGGAAAACAACACGCCTGCACTGAGATGCGTTTGCTTTGGTTCCCAATACATTCACTTGCTATTTTTTAATAACCTGTGAGGCCGATTTTTTATTTTGCATTGCATTTTTATATTGAGTCTGAGTAAACTTTCCGGTGACAAAAGCAGTGATCAGTTCAAACATATTCAAACATTATGGATTTTGCATGTCAAGAACCCAAAATGACAGGCTTTTTTTCTAATACATTAAACATTATCTCAAACACCAATTGTCTTGGCAACTGTCAACCACTTTATTAATTTTGTTTTGCTGACTTAATTTTTTTTATATACCTAGTTGAACCTTGGATGTCCCCTTCATCATGCTGTAAAGTGGTTCATCCTCAGCAGCAGGCATAACCGGGTCGTGTTGTTGCCTTCCATGTGGGGTAATATAAAGCTGGTGTTTTGTACATCTGTCGGAGTTCTCCCTTTTCAACGCCTTGTACCTCTGCGATCCCCAGAATGTTCTTCCGGCTAAATGCCAATTGAAAAGCAAGTTCCCACCTCAGCTCTGAGTGGCATGCCCAGTGATTTACGCCTCCCCGGAGAAAAGTGTGATAAGTGGCCCATGTCAGACTATCTGCACCAGCCAGGCCATAAACGATCAGTCAGGAGGTCTATTGAAACAATGTATTCAGCCGGTGACTGATGTATAGATGTATTATCTCCAACTGCTGCAAGCTGAAGATAAAGGGTGGCACACTGCTCCTGTGGGAGACATGAAAACTATCACCTGTGGTAAAGATAATTCCATGCGGGATGAGATTTGATTATCTTCTCTGCCAAGTGCAATGCCTGTTAGATAACAGAATTAGCGGAAATGGCGAATAGGGAAAATTTCCGGACACACGCCGTTGCCAAGCTACGATGATAGTATTTTTACACGGCACTGTTTAAAGTAAAGGTCTGGAGCGATAAGTTATCATTCAAATGATCTATGTGAAACAAAAGATGCGAATGAACAGTAACAGATTCAGCAGAAGATTACAAAAAAACGACATCTTCAAATATTTATTTAACGAAACTGATCACTCTCACACAAAGCTCTCACCGAAGGTTACCTATTCAAGCGAAATCTTCGATGAGCCTCTGAGTTTGTGGTAAACTGGTATTTTTTTGATAATGATATTGTCACACGACTCACACCTCCCGCTCTACCAGCTGCCACTGCTGGCAGAAATCACCTCCAGTGTTTGACGCCATCGATCTTTGAGCTGCCACAGCCCAGTTACTCATTGTCCAACCCCAGACTGTCCTTGTCTGTAGTTACACCCATCGGATACGAGGTGCAATGGTTTTAGGATACCAGCCAGTGCGCTGAGGAGACTTGGGCCTTGCCATCCAGGATTCAAGGCTTTGGGGAGGGGGTCTTCAGTACCTTGTCGATTGGAAGGGATTTGGTCCGGAGAAGCCAGTTCCATAGTCGGGACACCTTTGAGACATATCTTACCCACACATAGCATATAGCAGTGTAACATGAGTGGACATTCTGACTGTTGTTAGGGAGGTCTTGTGGTTTTGAAAAGCAGAAGTTACTTTCTTCAGCAGGTTTAGATTATGAATGTGAAGTCAGGAATACGTATGTGGCAGTTTAAGATAACCAACGTGCCAATTGTACTTACAAATAAGCCTGCCCTGGAGAAGGTATTGGTTTCCACTGGAGCGAGGAATACATGTGGAGTGATTTTGGTATGGTTATGTGCTTTAAGTAATTTTGACAGTTGGTTAGAACAGGAGAGCCTTTTTCAACAACTAATACACAGTAGTGCACTCAATCCAATTGTGCCACCCGCTTCCGAGTGCCTTTAAACACAGAACTTAACCTCTTACAATTGCTCTCCATTTAGGTGTTTAGCACTGCTGCCGCACTTACGTAAATGTGTATTCCAGTGGGCTAAAATGCAACAAAGAGAAGCAGAGACATTTTAACCAGTGGACAATAATAATTTTGCATTATATTCCTCTCTGTATCTATTGACATAAACATGTCACAACCTAAACTAAGGGATTTTATATCCATTTTATAAGGGTGTCATAGTCATTTGGATGACATTGACTGTAATTTGAACACGTTTAGATCCACCAAATTGAGACCAAATCAAAGAAAGCCCTAGTGGCATGACATCGGCTTTATCTTCTTTGTCTTTCTCTCTCGCTTTATTCACTCTTAACTAATGCAGCCAAGCACCCAGTCGTGTTTTTGTTATACCTGATCATTAATTACGCCAAGGTCTAAACAGTTCCTGATAACAGGACAACACAGGGGAAAGTGGCTAAGTTTTAGGGCTTTTCTAGACACTTAGACTTAGTGTTGAGTTACTACTGAAAACACATAATTTACTATATACAAATATGAAATGACTTGTTCGTCTGTTCAGGGCCTATGTTTAAAAGGGGACTGGAGGAGTTTCTTGATTAAACGTGACAGCATATCTGATGCATCACTCAAGGAGAGCTGTGATCTTAGACAGCTCAATAACAACTATTTATATGCAGAACATCGCTTTGCATTTTATCTCCACAGTGTTTTTACTCCTGTCATAATAATCAGGTCCCAGGAACCCATTAGCAAGAGACCCAGTCACATGAGTCATTATGATTTACTTCACTACTGATACTGGCAGAAGGCTGCTAATGAATCTGAGGTAAATGATTTGAGTTGTTGCTAATGGCTAAATCAGTAATGTCCATAACCAAGACAATGTGACAATTTAGTATAATAGTGTACCGGGTTTGATTAAATACCTTGCAACTCATTTTGGCACGCTGCGTCCTCGTATTCGTATTTATATTTATACTTGCTTTTATTAATTAAACTTTTAGAAATTATTTGTGTGTGTCAAGTCTATAAGTATAATGTTTATGGACTAGTCATCAATAAGGTATCGAAAGAATTATGTCAGATTGCATGTGAATTAATTACGATCACAGACAGACAGTACCAATCCATACCAATACCAATCCCTCAAATTCAACTCTGGACCTTGAAGCTAGTCCAATAAATTTGACCCTATAACAACCCAATAAGTTGTAACAGAAAAGCAACAGGTTCTGGACTGTCGGAAAAGTTAAGTACCACTGCACTATATTTTGTGACACCAAACTGAGCTCAGATGTTAAATCATTCCATTTAAATAAGGTCCCACATTTTACAGTGCTTGTCAGAGATTATCTACGCTTATGAGACCAAAAAAAGCTGACAACGTAGCCCTCATCATCTAGCTAATAGGGTCTCTACAGGAAAACATGGCAGTGGGAGCAGTATGCTCGGGTTGTTTCTCATAGACAGAAAGTGGGACACTGGTCAGAATCGAGAGAAAGAGGAACAAAGCAAAACACCAAAAACGACCGAGAAGAAATGGGTTAGAGGGAATACAGGACCTGAGACTGGGATGAATATTCATCTTTTCGCACAACAGCGAGGTGAAGCACACAGCCAAGACAACGCTGGAGTGGCTTTGGGACAAGTCTGTTAATGTCCTAGAGTGGCACAACCAAAGACTGGTATCAAATACATATATATACAGTATATGTATAACAAAATGTGCAGTAAGTGAATGGGTCTGAATACTTTATGATGACGTCACTGAGTTTTTGTTTGTGGACAGTGTTTTTTTTTTTTTGTTGATTTAATGGCATTGATTACTTTTCTGTTAACCACAAGAAAAGGGGTAACAGAGTTCGTTTTTATCAAAGTTCGATTTTCTGTAATCTCGTTCCATCCAATAGTCATCCCTGTTGGCAGTAATGTTCATGAAAATCAATCCGTAATAGATACAGTTGCCGATTGTCAAGCACCTGATAAAATATATATTTGAGCTCCTGGCAAATGCGGACTTGTTGAAATAATTTGGATTTAATGATTTAACAACTTTTATGTAACAGAGTTAAGAACAAACCATATGTTCACTCACCAGCTAGCTGAACATGTTGCCAATGGGGCTGTCCACTGGGTTCTTTTTGGTCACGTTTGTTGACCACTAGTTCACACCTGGCGGGGCGCAGGCTGACGGCATTTCATGTGCGTCTTGTTTTTGCAACGACCACTCAAACGACATGTCTGTGTTGGTCACAACATCCTGTATCTCACCAGGCTAGAATGGAAGATGTAATCAACTCATATCAAACCTCTATATTGCCACTCAGCAAATAATTTCCCTGGCCTGAGAGATTGGCATTAAGAAAATCATGTCTGTCTGGGAAGCCATAGTTTTATTGATAGGACATCATTTTTCCTTAACATCCCTGTATATATTTTTTTTTGCAGAATTAAGACTAACAATTTCCTTTTGGGGGCTTGGGTAACCTGTTCAGAGCCTCTCCAGTTCCCAGGATAATCACCTGCGTGTCAGTCTCTTTCAAACAGAGTTTCAATGATCTCTAAATGTTAGTGATGCCAAAAGGCCCATGAAGAGTTAAACTCTTTGGCCTGAATGGCAAGGGTCATGTCTGGAAGAAACAAGGCACCGTTCATCACCTAGCCAATACTATCTCGACAGCAAAGCATGGTGGTGGCAGCATCATACTGTGGGGATGTTTTTCAGTGGCAGAATAGAGAACAGTGAGGATACTGCTCTTTGCAAATCTGGATATAATGACACACACCATATGCATCCATATCTTAAGCTAGGCAGGGTCTCCTGTCTAACTGTTCGTGTTGTGTGTTTTTTGCTCTATTTGTTCTATTTTCACTGTGTGTCCTTAATGCGGCAGCTAAGGGTCAGAAGAAATTATTTGTATGTGTAAACAAACTTGGCAAACAACTTGATTCTGGCCTGAAATGCCTACACAGCCATCATTGAGTCCATCCTGACCTCCTCCATCACCTGGTACACATCGTCTGGTACACTGCAGTCACTGCAGTCACTCTTCCTTCTGGCAGACGTCTGGGGTCTATCAAGACTAAGGTCTAAGGAACAATGCCTCTGGCACAAGACTGCCCTTAAACCCCACCCTGACATTATCCACCCTGGACACTACCAGCTCTCATACGAAAAACCCTCAATAGACCTCAACTTGAAACAAGAACTTGCACATCGCTCTTTTTCTATTTTGCATATCTGCTCATACATCTAGACACTGCTCATTTGCACTATTCATTCAGATACATTTAACACATTCTATACCCATTACATACAGTAGGCTAAGTAGGCATGGTCTCTCTTGTTGGACTGCTCGTGTTATGTGTTTTGTTCTGTTTGCACTGTTCGTATACGCCACGCCACATTCTAAATACGTACGATTATTAAAGATATGTTTTTTTTAAACTGCATATATCTGTGTCGGGAAAATGTTTTGAGAATGACTTAAAATTCCGTGTTTAGTGAATACAGAAACAACCGGGACAGTGGACACCATTCCCGTGTTGCCTTAAAGAGAGCAAGGAAACGAGTGTTTTGGCTTGTGGCTGGTCTGGCATTGGGCCTATAGTCAAGGGTTGGTAGCCAAGTTTCTGTCTTTGTAATGAGTCTCTGTTATCCAGGGGAGATAAAAGCCAAACACTAGCCTGACATGACGCATCCATCTTAGGAACAAGGTTAGATACCACCCCTAGGACAATGGAGACATATGAGCGTTCTGTCTGGACACAAGAGCGTATGTAAATAAATTGTCAACATGACCCTATATAACAGATCAGTGTAAGGGCATATGCTGGTGTGTCACGAGACTCGTCGGGTGTAGTGCAGGATGAAGCCAATTGCAGAGCTTGATACTTCCTTCGTACTGGCGTTTAATTTACACAAAACTAAAACAACCACGTAACACGAACGGAAAACATATACTGTAATGAAATAAAATGCGCTTACACAAAGCGACTTAAAACAGACATTCAAATACAGTAAACTCTAAGGACAAACACTCACCATATAAACTAACGTGTGACATGTAACAATGCGAAGCAATGAGTGCACTGCTCGCGACCCTCTTATATCCCAACATAAAGTGACAGATTACTAACAGCTGTGACCACGTGAAAGAGGAAGTAATCACAGCTAGTGAGAACAAAAACACGGAAGTGGATCACCGAAATGGAAGTGTAGCAACGCCACCACACCAGTCGTGACAGTATCCCCCACTAAAAGGCTAGCTCCCCAGATAGCCGAACGGAAACACAACACCAAAACAAGGGAGCAACAGGGAGAGAACCCACAGTTAAACCCAAAAGGGTCAGTCCAGGACCGCAGGTCCAGCCCTGAAAAGGCCTCAGTGGCTGAGAGTCCGCCATCTAGTGCGGCAGAGAGACCGCCATCTAGTGCGGCAGAGAGTCCGCCATCTTGTGCGGCTCAGCGTCCGCCGTCGTGGGCGACGTGGTGGCGGAGGCCATCGTGGGCGCCGTCGTGGCGGCGGCCATCGTGGGCGGTGTCGTGGCGGCGGCCATCGTGAGCGTAGTCGTGGCGGCGGCCATCGTGAGCGTAGTCGTGGCGGCGGCCATCGTGAGCGTAGTCGTGGCGGCGGCCATCGTGAGCGTAGTCGTGGCGGCGGCCATCGTGAGCGTAGTCGTGGCGGCGGCCATCGTGAGCGTAGTCGTGGCGGCGGCCATCGTGAGCGTAGTCGTGGCGGCGGCCATCGTGAGCGTAGTCGTGGCGGCGGCCATCGTGAGCGTAGTCGTGGCGGCGGCCATCGTGGCGTAGTCGTGGCGGCGGCCATCGTGAACGTAGTCGTGGCGGCGGCCATCGTGAGCGTAGTCGTGGCGGCGGCCATCGTGAGCGTAGTCGTGGCGGCGGCCATCGTGAGCGTCGTCGTGGCGGCGGCCATCGTGAGCGTCGTCGTGGCGGCGGCCATCGTGGGCGTCGTCGTGGCGCGGCCTTCGTGGGCGGCGATGCGGCAGCCATTGTGGGCGGCGATGCGGCAGCCATCTTGGGCGGCGATGCGGCAGCCATTGTGGGCGGCGATGCGGCAGCCATTGTGGGCGGCGATGCGGC
Organism: Dallia pectoralis; assembly: GCA_029465975.1. Lineage (NCBI taxonomy): Eukaryota > Metazoa > Chordata > Actinopteri > Esociformes > Umbridae > Dallia > Dallia pectoralis. The sequence goes on from CM055744.1 coordinate 9,155,684, forward strand.
AGCCATTGTGGGCGGCGATGCGGCAGCCATTGTGGGCGGCGATGCGGCAGCCATTGTGGGCGGCGATGCGGCAGCCATCTTGGGCGGCGATGCGGCAGCCATTGTGGGCGGCGATGCGGCAGCCATTGTGGGCGGCGATGCGGCAGCCATTGTGGGCGGCGATGCGGCAGCCATTGTGGGCACTGGCGTGACGGTGGCAGCCATCTTGGGCGCTGGCGTGACAGCCACAGCCATCTTGAGCGCTGGCGTGACGGCGGGAGCCATCGTGGGCGCTGGCGTGACGGCAACAGCCATCTTGAGCGCTGGCGTGACGGCGGGAGCCATCGTGGACGCTGGCGTGACGGCGGCAGCCATCTTGGGCGCTGGCGGGACGACGGTAGCCATCCTGGACGCTGGCGTGACGGCGGGAGCCATCGTGGGCGCTGGCGTGACGGCAACAGCCATCTTGAGCGCCGGCGGGACGACGGCAGCCATCTTGAGCGCCGGCGGGACGACGGCAGCCATCTTGAGCGCTGGCGTGACAGCAACAGCCATCTTGAGCGCTGGCGTGACGGCGGGAGCCATCGTGGACGCTGGCGTGACGGCGGCAGCCCTCTTGGGCGCTGGCGGGACGACGGTAGCCATCTTGGACGCTGGCGTGACGGCGGGAGCCATCGTGGGCGCTGGCGTGACGGCAACAGCCATCTTGAGCGCCGGCGGGACGACGGCAGCCATCTTGAGCGCCGGCGGGACGACGGCAGCCATCTTGAGCGCTGGCGTGACAGCAACAGCCATCTTGAGCGCTGGCGTGACGGCGGGAGCCATCGTGGACGCTGGCGTGACGGCGGCAGCCATCTTGGGCGCTGGCGGGACGACGGTAGCCATCTTGGACGCTGGCGTGACGGCGGGAGCCATCGTGGACGCTGGCGTGACGGCGGCAGCCATCTTGGGCGCTGGCGGGACGGCGGGAACCATCGTGGGCGCTGGCGTGACGGCAACAGCCATCTTGAGCGCCGGCGGGACGACGGCAGCCATCTCAGGCGCTGGCTCCTGTAAATCCAGCCATGTCCTCCACCACGTCCTAATAATGGCCGTGGGCTGGTCATCCAACCCCTCCGGGGGTTTCTCTGTCCCTGAAGTCGGCGGCAGAAAAGGGTCTTCCCACGGCGGGGGTAGTGGCTGTAGCTCCAGGGGTTTTCCTCCCCCTGTCTGCAGCCCCGGAGCAGTGGGTGGCCGTTCCTGCAGCACCAGGACCGTGGGTGTACTCTCCGCGGTCCTCCCGGAACACCTCCTTAGCTCCCCCCCAAAAACCTTCTTGGGACGCCTTCGGGGTGCCCTCTTGCTTTCCTCCGGGAAGGACCGCGGACCCGATGTAACCAGCCCTGATAGCTGCATAGGTGGCTCATACCCGAAGTAAGCACGGAGGCGCCTATACTCCTCTTCGGGCGTCTCCGGCTTACCCCAGTCCCACTGCTCCGTGGGTTGACGGTGAGCTTCATACCTCGGAGCGCTATAGCTTGCCCCTCCGAGGAATCCACTCACCGTCCGGCTCTGCGGGCTTCTTGGGTGGCTTCGCATTCTGTCACGAGACTCGTCGGGTGTAGTGCAGGATGAAGCCAATTGCAGAGCTTGATACTTCCTTCGTACTGGCGTTTAATTTACACAAAACTAAAACAACCACGTAACACGAACGGAAAACATATACTGTAATGAAATAAAATGCGCTTACACAAAGCGACTTAAAACAGACATTCAAATACAGTAAACTCTAAGGACAAACACTCACCATATAAACTAACGTGTGACATGTAACAATGCGAAGCAATGAGTGCACTGCTCGCGACCCTCTTATATCCCAACATAAAGTGACAGATTACTAACAGCTGTGACCACGTGAAAGAGGAAGTAATCACAGCTAGTGAGAACAAAAACACGGAAGTGGATCACCGAAATGGAAGTGTAGCAACGCCACCACACCAGTCGTGACATGGTGTAATTTAAAGCTGTCTATCATTTATTTTTATTTAGGTTTGGGGACTGCAAAAGAATCAACTTAAAGTGTTGTTGAAGTCTCTTGACTCTCCTATTGTTTCAGTCCAAAAAGAAGCGTTGCTACCTTCAAATCACCATTATTTTCAGTGGATTTTGACATTAACACATTGTTACATTGATGAGTAATGTTTTTGTTTCTCAGTAAAAGGTGTAATTCAGTCTTAAAAACAAATGACGTCTAAAAAGGATTCCACTGTATTTCTTTCATCCCTACATTCAGGAAATAATGTGAAAAACTGTCCCTATGTATAGACTCATAATAGACCTCAGAATTTATGATATGATGATGATGATGATGACAGAGCTGATGGCTACAGCGGAGTGGGCACTTTAATAGACTTTCAATGGGATTGAAACCAATCACACTGGAGATGGAACATTAGATTGTTCAGCTGCTGAGACCTACCAAAGCTGTGCATGTGCCTATTTCCCACAGCTATTCTTAACCCACCACTTAGAGAAGTGTGTTGTCATTAGCCTGGGGACAAATGGGGAATAAGGTCGGATTGATAAATGCACCTCTCTGGTAGGAGCCCCTGTAGTATTACTAAAGTGAACAGATTGCATCATTCAGTCTAAACCAACCACATTTATTATTCCTGCTTTTTCGGGCTTTCTGCTGTTTCACTTTGTCATGTTTGCTCTGAAAGTCCAAGGTCACGCCCAGCTGTGTATTACACGGAAGGTCCGCGTTTTGAGCAGTGTTTCTGATGTCACCGTCTAGTGCAGTATAGAATAATGTGTCCTTTGTGGTATTGTTGATATATATATATATGCTTTCTTTGTTCGTTTTGTTATACAGACGGTGGGCAAAGATGAAAGGTTTTCACTAAAGGACAAGTGGGCCTGGCTCAACCCCTCCTGCTCTTGTAAATGTTCACCGGCGGATTAGACCGCTGGGTGTGGACAGTCACCAAAGTCACCGAAAATCAGAAGTGTTGATACCTGACAGATGACAGACTCATGCCCGGACATCTGCTCCTAACAATCAATTATATTTGCACATTTAAATTTGTGAAACTGTGGTTCTAACAATATTTGCGCTCAAAATACAAGACTTTCAGTTAATGAGGTCATTGTATTCAGTCTTAATGGAGGTCATTGCTTAATTTGGTGTGGTTAATAAGGTGTAAAGCATTTTCATTATTTGTGGCAAGCCAGCTGTCAGGAAACTGTGAGTGGCAAGGAAAACGGGAGCTGAGATGCAGTGCATGGAACCATTGTCATTGCATGGGCGGCCACGAAGACCTTTATGACGCAGGCATAACTGTCTCAGTGCAAAGTAATCATATGACAAAACAGTCTGGACGAATGGAACTGCAGCATAAAGTACTGTACAAACTTTGGCTAACATCCTTGTTATGGTATAGTCAGGGACAAAGTTCAAACTGTCACGTCAGTATTCGTAGTTGTATAGTGGATATATTCAGAGAATTGTAAATGCTGAGCTATCTGAGCGTTTCCATTCCGACAGTGGGGATTGCAAACACAATGATATATTTAATCAATTGACATTTCCGTAGCTCAGTAGAGTAAGGGAATAGAGCTTGTAAACGCAGGAAAGAACACAAACAACCTGTATGTATTTATTGGTCTGCTAGAATATACTTACATTTTGTGTGAGGTTGAGAAGGTTGGGGTGGAGAACAAATGGCTGCAATGGCTTTGTGAGCTTCAACTGTAAGGTATTTGTCACGTTTTGGAACGGCAGGAGTTTGCCTGTGAAATCCAAAGCCCTCTCTTCCTTATTTGGTGCACAGATACTTGTTTAATCGTTTTATCACCTGTTTTCCTAATCACCATTTTATTTAAGTTCATCCTTTGCTTTGTTTCGTGTTTTTCCATTACATTTTAATAAATGTCCTTAGTTCGCCCTGCGCTTATGTCTGTCTTCCATTCGTGACAGAAAGGCTGACCATCTTGAGGACGCAGCGGGTGAACGAACGCACGGCTCCACTGTCCGGTCGTCGCTTTTGGAGCAGCATGTTCTCTGGCCCACACAGATTACGCAACAGATCTGTGGGCTTCAGTGGAGCTTCATGGTGCCGGCTGCCACCATTGGATTTTCCCCCACTCCCGTTTTGAGTATGGCACGACTGAAGCAGTTCCTTTGAGAGGTGGAAATGTGACGTTTTAGCACGGAAAAGGTGGTCGTTCCGTGAAATCCAACAACCTCTCTTCTTCGTATGGCAGGGACACTTGTCTCATTGTTCTAATGTCCTCATCTGTTGTCCTACTCACCGTCCTCTTTTAAATTCCTCCTTTCCCATTGTGTGTGTTCGGACTTTGTTTTATGCCAATGTTTCAATTGCCTTGCCTTGCCTTGTCTTGTCGTGTTTCGTGTTTTTCCGTTATAGATCAATAATTTCAATAACTGCTAGAAGTTGGAGCGAGACTGGTAAATATCTAATTTGTACATGTATTTATTTTAAAGTAACACAGCTAATGAAATGGCCTTGTAAACCAGAGCACTAAGGTTCACCCAAAAGCATGGCTGTAGCTTGGCTATCGTCAAATGAATGATTTATAACCCAAGTGGGCTAACCGATTTCGCCACAGGAGCCTCCTGACAGTCTAACAGATGGTAAATGTTTGTGCGAACAGATTAAAAAATTGGTTTAAAAAATACCACTGCTCCAGGTGAGGCTCGAACTCACAACCTCGGCAACGCTCTGCTGCATACTGCTGTATAAGTACCGCACGCTAACCGATTGCGCCACAGAAACTCCCTTATCTCCCGAAACACCCTATGCCCACAACCGGACGGAATGGAAATAAAATTTAATAATGAAATAAATACTAGTATTTCGGGCTCCTCTTTTCTGGCAAAACTCCCGGGGCAGGGAAAAGAGATCGCGGGTCACTCTGACCCGCTCGACTCGGGGTGTGTACGCGATGCGAGGACAACGGCAGGGTTATATGCCGAGGTGGCAAGTTCGAGCCTCGCCCGTTGCGGTGTTTTTTTTTGCCCTCCCAGATAATTACTAATAGCGATAATAATAATAAACCAATAACAGTGAAACACGCGCACGTTGATGTATTTCAGCCTCCTCCTTTTTGCAAAACTCTGAGGGCTGTGAAAAGAGATCACGGGTCATTCTGACCTGCTCGACTCGGGGTGTGTACGCAATGCGAGGACAACGGCGGGATTAGATGCCAAGGTGGCGAGTTCGAGCCTCGCCAGTGGCAGTGTTTTCTTCGCCCGATAAATATTAATAAAGATAGTAATAATAGATCGGCGACAGTGAAACGCGCGCGCGTCGTTGTATTTCGGGCTCCTCTTTTCTGGCAAAACTCCGGGGCAGGGAAAAGGGATCGCGGGTCACCCGCTCGACTCTGGGTGTATACGCCATGCGTGGACAACGGCGGGGTTATAAAATACCACTGCTCCAGGGAGGCTCAAACTCACAACCTCGGCATCGCTCTGCTGCATACTGCTGTATAAGTACCGCTCGCTTTGTCCCAAAACACCCTATGCCCACAACCGGACATGGAATTTATAGTGAAATAAATACTAGTATTTCGGGCTCCTCTTTTCTGGCAAAACTCCCGGGGCAGGGAAAAGAGAAAGCTACGCGACGCGAGGACAACCAGGGTTATGTGCCGAGGGAGTTTGAGCCTCGCCCGTTGCGGTGTTTTTTTTGCCCTCCCAGGGATAATAATAATAAACCAATAACAGTGAAACACGCGCATGTTGTTGTATTTCAGCCTCCTCCTTTTGCAAAACTCAGGGCCGCTCGGGGTTAGATGCCGGGGTTTTCTCTCGCCAGGGGCAGTGTTTTCTTCGCCCGATAAATATTAATAAAGATAGTAATAATAGATCGTGTGAAACGCGCGCGTCGTTGTATTTCGGGCTCCTCTTTTCTGGCAAAACTCCCGGGGCAGGGAAAGGGATGGTCACCCGCTCGACTCTGGGGTTATAAAAACGGGGTTATAAAATACCACTGCTCCAGGGGAGGCTCAAACTCACAACCTCGGCATCGCTCTGCTGCATACTGCTGTATAAGTACCGCTCGCTAACCGATTGCGCCACAGGAGCCTCCTGACAGTCTAACAGATGGTAAATGTTTGTGCGCACAGATTCAAAAAATTGGTCTAAAAAATACCACTGCTCCAGGTGAGGCTCGAACTCACAACCTCGGCATCGCTCTGCTGCATACTGCTGTATAAGTACCGCTCGCTAACCGATTGCGCCACAGGAGCCTCCCTTATGTCCCAAAACACCCTATGCCCACAACCGGACATGGAATTTATAGTGAAATAAATACTAGTATTTCGGGCTCCTCTTTTCTGGCAAAACTCCCGGGGCAGGGAAAAGAGATCGCGGGTCACTCTGACCCGCTCGACTCGGGGTGTGTACGCGACGCGAGGACAACGGCAGGGTTATGTGCCGAGGTAGCAAGTTTGAGCCTCGCCCGTTGCGGTGTTTTTTTTTGCCCTCCCAGATAATTACTAATTGCGATAATAATAATAAACCAATAACAGTGAAACACGCGCATGTTGTTGTATTTCAGCCTCCTCCTTTTTGCAAAACTCTGAGGGCTGTGAAAAGAGATCACGGGTCATTCTGACCCGCTCGACTCGGGGTGTGTACGCGATGCGAGGACAACGCCGGGGTTAGATGCCGGGGTTTTCAGTTCGAGCCTCGCCAGGGGCAGTGTTTTTTTTCGCCCTAGCCGATTAATACTAATAAAGATAGCAATAATAGATCTGCGACAGTGATACGCGCGCGGTCGTTGTATTTCGGGCTTCTCATTTCTGGCAAAACTCCCTGGGCAGGGAAAAAGGATCGCGGGTCACTCTGAACCGCTCGACTCGGGTTGTGTACGCCATGCGTGGACAACGGCGGGGTTAAAAAATACCACTGCTCCAGGTGAGGCTCGAACTCACAACCTCGGCATCGCTCTGCTGCATACTGCTGTATAAGTACCGCGCGCTAACCAATTGCGCCACAGGAGCCGCCCTTATGTCCAGAAACACCCTATGCCCACAACCGGACACGGAATTTATAATGAAATAAATACTAATAACAATAATAATAAATCGATTACAGTGAAACGCGCGCACGTCGTTGTATTTCGGGCTCCTCTTTTCTGGCAAAACTCCCGGGGCAGGGAAAAGAGATCGCGGGTCACTCTGACCCGCTCGACTCGGGGTGTGTACGCGATGCGAGGACAACGGCAGGGTTATGTGCCAAGGTGGCGAGTTCGAGCCTCGCCAGTGGCAGTGTTTTCTTCGCCCGATAAATATTAATAAAGATAGTAATAATAGATCGGCGACAGTGAAACGCGCGCGCGTCGTTGTATTTCGGGCTCCTCTTTTCTGGCAAAACTCCCGGGGCAGGGAAAAGGGATCGCGGGTCACCCGCTCGACTCTGGGTGTGTACGCCATGCGTGGACAACGGCGGGGTTATAAAATACCACTGCTCCAGGGGAGGCTCAAACTCACAACCTCGGCATCGCTCTGCTGCATACTGCTGTATAAGTACCGCTCGCTAACCGATTGCGCCACAGGAGCCTCCCTTATGTCCCAAAACACCCTATGCCCACAACCGGACATGGAATTTATAGTGAAATAAATACTAGTATTTCGGGCTCCTCTTTTCTGGCAAAACTCCCGGGGCAGGGAAAAGAGATCGCGGGTCACTCTGACCCGCTCGACTCGGGGTGTGTACGCGACGCGAGGACAACGGCAGGGTTATGTGCCGAGGTAGCAAGTTTGAGCCTCGCCCGTTGCGGTGTTTTTTTTTGCCCTCCCAGATAATTACTAATTGCGATAATAATAATAAACCAATAACAGTGAAACACGCGCATGTTGTTGTATTTCAGCCTCCTCCTTTTTGCAAAACTCTGAGGGCTGTGAAAAGAGATCACGGGTCATTCTGACCCGCTCGACTCGGGGTGTGTACGCGATGCGAGGACAACGCCGGGGTTAGATGCCGGGGTTTTCAGTTCGAGCCTCGCCAGGGGCAGTGTTTTCTTCGCCCGATAAATATTAATAAAGATAGTAATAATAGATCGGCGACAGTGAAACGCGCGCGCGTCGTTGTATTTCGGGCTCCTCTTTTCTGGCAAAACTCCCGGGGCAGGGAAAAGGGATCGCGGGTCACCCGCTCGACTCTGGGTGTGTACGCCATGCGAGGACAACGGCGGGGTTATAAAATACCACTGCTTCAGGGGAGGCTCAAACTCACAACCTCGGCATCGCTCTGCTGCATACTGCTGTATAAGTACCGCGCGCTAACCGATTGCGCCACAGGAGCCTCCTGACAGTCTAACAGATGGTAAATGTTTGTGCGCACAGATTCAAAAAATTGGTCTAAAAAATACCACTGCTCCAGGTGAGGCTCGAACTCACAACCTCAGCATCGCTCTGCTGCATACTGCTGCATAAGTACCGCGCGCTAACCGGTTGCACCACAGGAGCCTCCCTTATGTCCCAAAACACCCTATGCCCACAACCGGACATGGAATTTATAGTGAAATAAATACTAGTATTTCGGGCTCCTCTTTTCTGGCAAAACTCACGGGGCAGGGAAAAGAGATCGCGGGTCACTCTGACCCGCTCGACTCGGGGTGTGTACGCGATGCGAGGACAACGGCAGGGTTATGTGCCAAGGTAGCAAGTTCGAGCCTCGCCCGTTGCAGTGTCTTTTTTTGCCCTCCCAGATAATTACTAATAGCGATAATAATAATAAACCAATAACAGTGAAACACGCGCACGTTGTTGTATTTCAGCCTCCTCCTTTTTGCAAAACTCTGAGGGCTGTGAAAAGAGATCACGGGTCATTCTAACCTGCTCGACTCGGGGTGTGTACGCGATGCGAGGACAACGCCGGGGTTAGATGCCGGGGTTTTCAGTTCGAGCCTCGCCAGGGGCAGTGTTTTTTTTCGCCCTAGCCGATTAATACTAATAAAGATAGCAATAATAGATCTGCGACAGTGATACGCGCGCGGTCGTTGTATTTCGGGCTTCTCATTTCTGGCAAAACTCCCGGGGCAGGGAAAAGGGATCGCGGGTCACACTGAACCGCTCGACTCGGGTTGTGTACGCCATGCGTGGACAACGGCGGGGTTATAAAATACCACTGCTCCAGGTGAGGCTCGAAATCACAACCTCGGCATCGCTCTGCTGCATACTGCTGTATAAGTACCGCGCGCTAACCGATTGCGCCACAGGAGCCTCCCTTATGTCCCGAAACACCCTATGCCCACAACCGGACACGGAATTTATAATGAAATAAATACTAATAACAATAATAATAAATCGATTACAGTGAAACGCGCACACGTCGTTGTATTTCGGGCTCCTCTTTTCTGGCAAAACTCCCGGGGCAGGGAAAAGAGATTGCGGGTCACTCTGACCCGCTCGACTCGGGGTGTGTACGCGATGCGAGGACAACGGCAGGGTTATGTGCCAAGGTGGCGAGTTCGAGCCTCGCCACCTTGGCAGTGTTTTCTTCGCCCTCGCCGATAAATACTAATAAAGATAGTAATAATAGATCGGCGACAGAGAAACGCGCGCGCGTCGTTGTATTTCGGGCTCCTCTTTTCTGGCAAAACTCCCAGGGCAGGGAAAAGGAATTGCGGGTCACTCTGACCTGCTCGACCCGGGGTGTGTACACGATGAGAGGACAACGGCGGGGTTAGATGCCGGGGTTTTCAGTTCGAGCCTCGCCAGGAGCAGTGTTTTTTTTTTCACCATAGCCGATAAATACTAATAAAGATAGCAATAATAGATCTGCGACAGTGATACGCGCGCACGTTGTTGTATTTCGGGCTCCTCTTTTCTGGCAAAACTCCCAGGGCAGGGAAAAGGAATTGCGGGTCACTCTGACCCGCTCGACCCGGGGTGTGTACACAATGCGAGGACAACGTCGGGGTTAGATGCCGGGGTTTTCAGTACGAGCCTCGCCAGGGGCAGTGTTTTTTTTCGCCCTCGCCGATAAATACTAATAAAGATAGCAATAATAGATCTGCGACAGTGATACGCTCGCGGTCGTTGTATTTCGGGCTCCTCATTTCTGGCAAAACTCCCGGGGCTGGGAAAAGAGATCGCGGGTCACTCTGACCTGCTCGACCCGGGGTGTGTACGCGATGCGAGGACAACGGCGGGGTAAGATGCCAAGGTGGCAGTGTTTTGTTTCGCCCTCGCCGATGAATACTAATAAAGATAGTAATAATAGATCGGCGACAGTGAAACGCGCGGTAAGTACCACGCGCTAACCGATTGCACCACAGGTGGCTCGTTTAAGACGAACCGATTGTTGATGTTTGTGATGCAAAAATCGTGGAATTTCATCCTTGGGTTGTGATAACTTTTCTCAGTAGACCTAATCATACACAACAATCATCACAGCATACTGGCCTTGGAACACACTCTCTGGGAGGAATTTACAAATGTATTATTAAACAAAAATCCACACTCAGACGTTTGGCTGTCTTCACATGAGCCCCCTTTCTATTACATTGACTTACCTGTCTGCATATCTCACACAAGGCTAGCCCCTAACAGCTTGGTATTTTATTGACTCCCATCATAAAGGAAATCCTTCTAATGCTTTTGGACAGCTGTCTTCCCATCTCACACACAAGGTTACACCCTTCAACCATCTCTCCTTACCCAACCTCTTCCATGAGGAAGCATCTGCAGTATTCATTAGTCAGCACATATACACACACAGACACATAAGCATATTCCCAATTAAGCCACATTAATACCAAGGACAACTTATCTGCAGCCGTGGGCCCAGCTGAATCACTCAGCACCAAAGCCAATATTGTTATTTGACTCACGCGTTCAATATTCACTCACTTCACTCCGTTTCTCACAGATCCATACAAGACACATCTCAAAATATCCTGGGAGGTTTTAAAAAAACTGAATTATTAAACTAGAGCCCACACACACACAGGCGTCCACAGCCTCTCACACAAGGTGAGACCCAAAATACACAAACCTCTATAAAAGCATTGGATGCCCCTTCAGTCACCCATCCTCGGCCAACCCCCCTTCTCTGATGAAGCATCGATCTCTAGACTCCCTATTGAACACATATGCTCAATGAGACTACTTTAATACCAAGGACAGTATAGACACGTTCCACCATATAAGAAAAAACCCAGAACAGCCACATCGAAAACACCGGTTGAAATAATAGGTCATCGAAAAAATACGATACGGCCATAAATGTATGTTCATATGCAGCATGCGTATTGCGATCAAAGAACTATATCGAAAGGTCAAAGCAAAAAAGGAGTACCATCGCCATATTAGGGTGTACTTGGTCTGCAACTATGTTTAGGTAGGTACCACATGTCAAAATTACGTTTTTAGTTTTCCAGTAAAATATTGCCCAGAGCTTTAGATATCCTCTCCAGGCTACGGCCAACCCTGCTGCTGGTGCACCTAGAGACCAGTTAAAGGCTCAGGAACCCTTTGCAGGTGTTTTGGATTAATTAGCTGATTAGAGTGTGACACTTTGAGCCTACAATCCTGAACCTTTTCACAATATTCTAATTTGCTGAGATTTTGAATTTTGGGTTTTCATAAGCTGTACGCAATAATCATCTAAATCGTATCAAATAAGGGCTTGAAATATCTCATTTTGTATGTGATGAGTCTATATAATATATTTCATGATATACATTTGTGGTAAAAAAGAAAAAGAAAACTTGCTGACAGCCTTTTAAGTAGCACAAATCCCAAAATAAGACTTCCTCTGAATATGTTTAAACATAGTTTAACTTAATTCCTTACTGAAAACAACAAATTTATACATTATAATCTGAAGAATAAAGTGCGGAATTTGTTAAATAATTAAAAAGCTCCCAAAACAGCTACATTATCCATTATCCTGTTTACAAACAGTCTCTGTCAGGTTTCTTTCTGGTCAAAATGATTCAATAAATGAACCTGCAGAAGTGAGTCAGTGTGTGGATGTTTGTATTGAACAACAAAGTGTTGTCCACGGTCATTCTAAGGTTCTTAGCACTCAGGGAGAGGAACTCTGTGGATCTGACAAGCTTGACGGACAGGTCTTTGAGCAAGCGGCACTTCCCCACGAGGCCAGAGCTGCTTTGTTTTGACGAGTTTAAGTTGCAGGTCGGGGGCACACATCCGAGTTGAGATGTCTGCCATGTACGTTGCCACCTGGGTGTCAGAAGGAAAGCCAAAAGTAGCTGACTGTTATTTGCATAGCACAGATAAGAGAGACCGTGTTATGAAATGAAATAGTAGAGTGGCACTGAGGTAAAGGCAAAAGAGAGGGTCTAGAACCAAGCATGTGGTGCAGACACTGGTGCTCTCCTTGATACATGGTAGAAGTGATAACCCAGAATGCCCAGCGTTGATAGACGGGGGGGGGGGCATTTTGGTCCATGTGGTTGATTTATTTCTTGAATCAACTTATGTGGACTTATGTGGCTAGTGGTCAGTGAGGAGTGGTCCATAGCTGGTCTAGAGAAGTGGATGGTCGTCGAGCAACCAGACATCTGAAGTGTGGAGAAAATGGCCGTGGCGTGGCTCTGTTAGTGGATTCAGAGGGGCCAGTGTCATTAAGCATTGTCGTTTTGTGAAATAACAAACAAATACTGGTTTCAATAGGGTTGCATAGTCTGTCAAGCAAACTCCAAGCATTTTTTATTTTTGGAGCATTATAAAAATAGAGCGCTTTGTCCTTTCACATCCACAGTGGCTTTGGCGTGAAAATGCAGAAAAGATCCACTTAACAATGCAGATAATATATGGGGTTGGTTGTTTTGACAATATGTGGCTATTTCGGTTACCCTGTTCCAGGCACCGTTTAAAGGTCAATGGCACAGTGAACTTTACTTAAAATATGTTTAGCCAGAAGCTTGGACTTCTCTGCCAGGAAGCTGACATTTATCCCCAAACTCTTATTCCTAACTAAACGGTTAATTGGCAACAAAATGCCCCATCTGTCTGACAATTCCTGCTGTCGCTGGCCACATTCCACCTGTTCCCACCTGTTTTTTTTAATGTCTTGATGATTGTCCTGTTATAATCTCAGCTTGGCACAACCAGACGATGACTACCCCCCATTGTGATTTCTGGTTTTGTATTTGTATAAGAAATATGTGCCAAACCTGATAAAAATTTGACGTGTCGCAATGACCATTTCATTCTCTGGACTTGAAGCCCTGTGAAAACGTGTGTTTAATAATTGAAAAAAGCAATTCAGATATGTAGACCAAGGACATATTAGGATCTGAAAGGACTGTTTGAAAAAGGGATTAAAGATATCTTGAACTCTACTGAACATGTTCAAGAAACACTTTCAAGAACATGTTCAAGAAACACAGTTGGCGGGTGATGAATTGGTTTTGAAAACAGAGGTGTACATTTTTTGGAGCCGGTCCTTTCTCTCTTTATGCATTCTTATTCTACTACGCATGTAATAGCTCAACATTTGCATTTCTTTACACAGACACTTTTATTTATCCTTTTTCAATTTCGCTTGAAGACTGTGACTTATTATCGGTCATCATATTTCACATTATTTTGCAGTTTACTTCCCCAAGTAGCAATGTTTCTAACTTGCACCGTGCATGATGTTCTGCGTATGGAATGGGATGTCTACCTTCTAAGCAGAGAATAGAGAGCATTGACCTCTGCTGCCACTGGCAAGTCTCCAGAGGTCCTGGTTCTTAGCCCTGGCATGACTAGAGGATTCAAAGTATGACCTCTGACCTCGCAAAGCCTGTCAGACCTTTGGAGAATCCCACTGCATTCAGTCCAGTTTAGTATCCATTCAAATGTAGTTCTATATCCTATTATATTTGATAATGATTTAGTATTTTTTTGATAACGCATATATTCGGCTGAGATGGGTACCTAAATGCAAGACGTTAATTAGTGACCTGAAAATTACACTATTTAAAACAACAAAAATTTGAATCTCTTGGCAAACAGTATGTGAATTTTGCATTTACTTCTGCTAGTGTATGTGAAAATCAGACATTGTTTCAACACAAGTTTAGATGAAAAGCTCAACATATTTAATACTAGGGTTGTCAATGGTGAAATATGTATAATATTACGACATAAACCTTTGACCACGTTGATTTAACCAGTTTGTGTCCAGTGGGACGGTGGCAGCCCCATTTAACGATGACCAGGAGAGGATTCTCAAGGTACATACAGAACAGAACCACAGTGGTCACTTGTAGAACTTAACAATGACCCTCAATTTAGTTTTGAATTTCAAAATGCCTATAATTAAGTGGCACTGAGTGTGGTAAAAATCCCATGAAAATACAATTGAATCCATAGGGTCATCAAAGATGACATGTTTTGCCTCTTATGACAATGAACCGTCCATGGTACCGCTGTGTTTAAGTATGTGCTGGATGGTTTTTATAATTCTCTGTATCTTCTGAATCTTCTGTTTCTCTGGGGCTGTGGCTTTTGTGTTTGGCTTGACAGGTTTCCTGAATCTCTCCGGTGGGATATGGAGCACAGCTGGATCCATACACATCCTAGGGTGTTTGGTGTGAATGCAGGCAGGTTTGGCACACGCTACTGGGCAATGGTTCCAGCCAAGGCTGCTGGGGCTCCAGCCCTGGCTTCATTCCTGTGAGCTGCCTGGCATGAGTTGGCACAAGTCGGCATTATTTGTCAACCCTATAAACCAGGGGGTTGAAGAAAAAGGATGCCATCATGCTAGCCTTGTCACAGGGCAAAGGATCGAACACGCCACCACAGGGCAGGAGAATAGAATATTACTTACTACTGTGCACGTGTGAGTTACTTAAGGGGCCATTGCCCATGATATGTTAATAGGTTCAAAATGAAATGTTTGCCATTTGTTTAGCTAGTTGGATATATCCTAAACATGTTTAAGAGATTAAAGAGAGATGCTAGATTCAGCTGTGGATGGATAGAATGTGTTTGTTAATTTATGTGTCATAAATTTTGGAGCAACCTAAATTACTATTTCGGCGACTAAGCATTTTTTTCATGTATTGTTTGCAATGGAACTGGAAACAGACTGCGCAGCAATTTGTTCTGTCTTTTTCAGGCAATGAAAAATGACATAGGTGTAGGTTTTTTGTTCTGGACGATGCATGTGCTCCCCGTGTTTCAACAGAATATGCGGACCATCTTTCTTTGCGCTATTCCACAGAGATTTAACACATTCTCCCCAATGCCATCACTGTTCCGTAACCCCAGAAGTAATTATACGTAACAAAGGAATCTCTACAAGCCATTTGTTTACAGTAAGTGCAGTTTCAATGAGCCACGTTATTAAACGTTGATTTTACAGTTCCATCAATCAGGTCTATAATCGTAATAGTCCGAGTGTTTTTGTGCACAAGAGTTTAGTTATATAAAATAAAAACCTGGCACTGCGGGAGGTGTACATTTGGCACAGAGAATCCAGCAGTGCAATTTAGACTTGAACGTTTGTTTTGGAGACAGATGAGCAATGAAAATATAGCGCAACGTTGTGTGTTATTTCAGCTAAGTATTCAGATTTAATGTGTAGCCATTCTTACTCAGTGCTTTTCATTTATGAGTGTAAAAAGCTGCCCATGCGTTTCCCTCAGCATTTTACACACGCTGGTAATACTCAAACATTTGTAAAACGACTCTCCAATTAAACACTGAAAAAAGGAACGGATGTTGGGGGTTGGGGTACGGTCTCTGTGTTTGTCGCTCTTCTAAATGGGAAGGGTATGGAGAGGCTTCTGAAAACAGCTTTGTGAGATTATCTCCTCTTGGTGCTGTGAGTAAATCTCGACAAAGGAGGAGAGGCAGTTATTTCAAAGCCAGGGCAACAGCTCATTTTCAGTTCTGTCTCTTTCTGTTCTGTTTGTTCACCAAATTCGGTCTGTTTGTGTCCCCCCCCTAACGCCAACACCTCTCTGGAGCGCTGCGATATGCTTATGCCATCAAGTTCGGAGAAGATTAAAAGAAAATCCAGGGAATATTCTAAGCAGGAACACTTTCAGATGTCAACTTCGCTGGAAAATAAATAAACCTCGTGAATCACCTTGAGGTGCACCCACACTTATGAATAGTATGCGGTCTGTCAGGTGAGGCTTGAGCAGATGAAGACATATTTCACCAAAACAAACCTGTGATGCGGTCGCTCAGGCATCCCAGGTAGTTGCTGTAGCCTGGACATGTGTGAGGGAGGGAACAGAGACCTGGGCCCTTTGATTTAGCCACTTAATATTTGATAACCCACACCTTTTTTGACGAATGCCTAATCATGAATGATAATTCTCATTCACTTTGTTCTTTGTGCAAGATTTCAGTCTTGTTTTCGTAGAAATGCATGGATTACAGAAACCACGAGAGAGTGAGACTGTCTGTGGATTTGGAAAATGTGATCTGAGATGGAATTAATCTAGCTTCAGATGCGGAAAATGGCACATACTCTAAACACCATGTGATCAGACAGCAAGTCACACTTTGATCAGATTTGCCCCACTTTGAAAAAAGAATGATTCAAAATCTACAGCAATGAATGTTGATAACAAGGTATAGAGTGAAGGAGTCAGTGAATACCAGACCACACGTTTGACTAACTATTGAAAAAACAAGGGCATTAATTATTGTCTGTTTGTAATAGGATTGACCTTTGTAATAGGACTGACCTTTCCTTAATACTTTCAAACATTTTGACAATGTCTTTATATGTTTCTTCAAGGTTTTTATTAGCAGGAAGGCATCTTTTCACCTCATTTCAGTGTCTTGGGCAAAAATGTACATATTAATGCACTAGATTTATCATTTGTATTGGATTCCAGGTTTTTATTATTGGAGTATTATCAGAAACTCTCCCACATCCCATAACATTGTTTACAACTGGCCTGAAAGTTGACACAAAAAGTTTGATCTGACTTGTAAGGCATTTGTTTAAAAAACGACACAGTAAACGACACAGTAAACGACACAGTTTAAAAATGAATTGTTTTATAAAATGATTAATATTAAACAGTAACATATTTATCTAATAACTGAATGAATAAATATCTAAGCTATGCATTTAGTTTTTCTGCGGATGTTCCTCCAGCAGGGGGAGACAATGTGATACTAACAAACTGTCCAGAATGGGCAGTATATTATGTGGCTACTGTAAAATAATGACAACAGTTAACATTACAAATTAATCGCACCATTTCGGTTTGGAATTATAAAATAAACCCTACGCTATTTCCTCAAAGGAAAAATGTTTTGCAAGTTCAACACAGTCAACTTTTCAACTTCTTGCATCTCGTCTGATCAGAATGAAATTCGTGAGCCTATTAAAATGCCTGGACTTCTGAAGGAATGAGTCAGGTGAGTATCGATGTTTCATATCTGTAACAACCGCTCTGCCTCGCCTGTCTATCAGAGTCTGCTCCCGCAGTGCCTTGGTCTTTTCTCCCCCCTCAAAGCACAGACAGACACGGCGTCGGCTCAAACGAGAGAGAAGCATTAGCTCCGGCAATCTGACAAATCCTAATTAAAGTCCTTAAACCGCAGCACCGAACCCAACTGTGCCGTTTCCCTTCAACTTGAAGAGGGATTTACGACAAGCGTGATCCCAGAAACCCTGTCAACCCCACTGCTGGCCTCAGAGTAATCATTTGGAGTGTCGTGAAGTAAATAAATAAAGAAAACACAAGCAGCCGTCCCATTTCTCTACACCTTTCTCACTCTCTCGTCTATTATGTTGTCCATCTCACTCACTCTTTCCAGGCAGCCCTCCAGACAGTCTGCCTCTATAAAGCAAAGACACTGAGGCCGCCTTCTCACCTCTAGCAATCTGGGGGGGGCACTTTACATCTCAATCAGGCCCTTTCAGAAACAGAAGGGGAGATTAACGAATCCTTAATGGTCTGTACGGCTTAATGCCCATTATTTGTATCAACACAAAACAAGCAGCCAAAAGACGACGTTAACTCTGCGTTTTCTGCCGGGCTCAGCTCGCCTTGAAGATAACAAGGACTTAGCCAAAGTCCGGGTCCCTCAGTGACTGGTTGTATTTCGGTTGACCCTTGGAAATTACACTTTACAATGCTTTTACTCAAGATAATTTCTTTATTTTAATGGAATTGTTTGAATTTCTACTTTCTTATTGCGATAACTTCTACAGAAAGGCTCCAAGCTGCCCTTAAACGACACATGTTATTTTAAAAGAAGTGGATCCATAACAATACAGTTGAATGTACTGTGGATCCAATATAATACATTGACTACCATAAAGTGCAATGAGGTGAAGCAAGTACAAAGCATTGTCTTTGTTTAGGATGGGGTTGTGCGGGGTTAAACTACCAGACTTATGATAATACGTTTTACATTTTGGGTAACAGTTAAGTATGACTGTGTCTGGCTTTGATTGGGTCACTCCAGGACACTGTAAGCCCTTTAAAACACCATCAAGTCTTCCAGTACTTCTCTGTACTTTGCTCTATCCAATTTGCCCTTTTCTGGCCCGGATGCAAAAATGCATTCCAAAAGCACTATTCTTTCACCACCATGTGATCACCTACGCATTTACATGGGAAAGTGATGCCAACAGAATGCATTGTGGGATGACAAAATACCGTTGGAGGTAGTGTGGGCAATGGGCAATGTTCTGCTGGGAAACCCTGGGTCTGGGCATTCGTGTGGACATATTTGACACATGTCATCTACTTGCAATGGAATTTTCTGATGAAAGTAGCCTCATTTAGCACTTACTATATTTACTTCGTTGTCTTTAAAAGGTCTTTGTCTCTTTGAAAGACCCATTTGAAAGACCGAACGAGATTTACCTTCCTGACCGATGTTTTGACATGAAGCTTCAATATACCACGTAATCTTCTTTCCTAGTGAAGCCATTTATTTTGTGATGAGCACCAGTTCCTTCTGCAGCAAAAAACCCAGACAACATGATGCTGCCAACCCCGTGCTTGTCCAAAAACTATGATCTCCGTCCCAATGTGCAGTTGCAAACCATAGTCTAGATTTTTAATGGCGGTATTGGAACTGTGGTTTCTTCTTTGTCGAGTGGCCTTTCAGGTTATGTCGAAATAGGACTAGTGTAAATGTATATGTCAGTTTATGTCGATATAAGACTAGTGTAAATGTATATGTCAGGTTATGTCGATATAGGACTAGTGTAAATGCGAAGATTATTTTGCACATGTTTCCTCCTACGTCTTAAGAGTATTTTAACATATTAAGGACTTTTGCTGTTGCTTTAGGATTGATTTGCACATTTTGCGTACGTACGTTAATCTCTAAGAGACATAATGCATCGTTCCTAAGCAGTATGACTGCTGAGTGGTGATGTTGAGACCTGCATGGTACTGGTGCAGATGATCGTGGTACCTTCACATATTTGGAAATTACTCTTAAGAATTAACCAGACTTCTAGAGGTCTGCAATTCTTTTTCAAAGCTCTAGGCTGATTTATTTTCATTTTCCTATGATCTGAAGCAAAAAAGGCATGAGTATGAAGGTAGGCCCTGCAATTAGTCCACAGGTACACCTTCAATTGATTCAAATTATGCCAATTAGCTGATCAAACGTATGTAAACTACTGGCCCACTGGAATTAAAATGAAAAACGAGTAAAATAATCTTTCTGTAAACAATTGTTTACAAAAAAATGACTTGTGCAATGCATAAAGTCTATAACTTGATACATTATCGTTTGTTTACATGAAATCTGTGGTATAGTTGAAAAAATTGTGTTTGAAACCATCTGACTTGTATTATACATAACTTTAGTAACTAACCTGCAGAGCAAACATACAAAGACAGCCAGTGAGGGTGTTCTTATTACAACAACAAAAAACACAGTTACAACAAATCTAGCCTTCAGCCTTCAGGCCAACCGCCAGTCAGCAGGGTATTTGCTTCCTGTTCTTCTACTCTCGACCCAGTGGCGCCTGTGCTCTTCTTTATAGATGCCAAATTAGTTTTGGTGGGAATATGACTTCTTGCTTTCTCTTAGTGTGAGTTCTCCCTGGTCTGGAAGATTGTCAGCCTCTCCATGGTCAAGGACGGCCACTGGCGTTTTGCGTTCTCCAGGTGTGAGTTCTCCCGGTTCTGGACATTCTTACCCTCTCTATTGCCCAGAACCTCCACTGGCGCTATTCTCCCTTCCAGCGGGAGCGAGAAGCTGAAAGGACGGGAACGCCACACCCAATATATATAGAAACAAGCCAAAACCGAGTTTACCGAAAACAACAGTATACAGTAGAACATCATTAAAAAAGGAAAGCGTCTGAGTCTAGGAATTGACAACCACATTTTTTATCAACCTCAATGAATGATCAAATAATACTCAATAGGTTCAGGAAAAAAAAAAAAACAACACACTTAAAGGTCCTTGAACACACTTTCGCAGAATTTACCAACAGAACTATGTCCACACTTTCTGCTGTGAACTACTAGTTTGCCTAATAAATCTGTAACCTGGATACCTGTAAAGTTTTGGGAAAAAAAGATTGTGGACAGATGAGGATTGTGGACATCAAATAGTACCTGTGAGAATGTGTGAAGAAGAAAACGAACTGCCAATGATCCAAAGCATACCACCTCATTTCAGAAAAAACTTAAAAGATATTACGTATGACTTGGACGTATAGCTGCCATTGGAACTGGTTCATGTTTTTATTGATGACGTAACAGCCGATGGCACCGGCAGAATACAGTTTATTTCTGTTATATTTTGACAGTTTTTTGAAACAGTATCAAATAACTGAGAGGACACAGATAGATGGAAGAAACAGGGAGTTCGGCACTCTCCATTGGGGAAATAAGTTGTCTCTACGCCAGGAGCAGACCATTCAGACAAGTCTAAATACGAATATAACCCATACAGCAAGACGATGACTCCAACAACTACAGAGCTAAGTGTTTCAGAGCTAAAAAAATTTAATATATATATAATAATATAGTATATATATATATATATATATATAATTAAACCTTGCTTTCATTTACTGAAAATTAGATTTACAGCAGAAATATCTGATGGCAAACAACTAAACATTGTTGCATTTAGGTCCGGTAGATTATCACCGGAGAAGGAATCCAGCATTTGGTAAGGTCAATGTGTCACGAACACACACGGAAACGAAGAATTGAATCCAATCGCGGAGACGCGATGTTTATTTTACAGGAACGTTCTATGCAAACAAGAATAGTCGGGCAGGCAAGGTTCAGCTTCGGGAGGTCAGAGGCAGGAGACGGTACAGAGTGGCAGGCGAGACAAGGTCCGGTAAACACGCAGGATGGTCAGGCACGGGAATCACTGGTTGACACAAAGCAAAGGATGAGCAGACTCAGAGTAAACGGGCAGGCAAAGGACTGGTACACGGAGCAAACGTAATCTGACTTTCAACGATAACGCTCAGCAAGTTCGTAAACGATCAATACCTCGCACCGGTCTCAGGGCACTGACACTCTATATAGGTCCCTCAATCACACACAGGTGTGTCAGAACTCAGGTGACAACGATCGAGTCTGATTGCCTCCTCTCCCGGTAGATCGAGGAGCTGTCACCTGGCGCATAGAGGAGGATAAACCTCCGTTTCTTACACAATGGTTCAAGGACTTGAACCATTGACCTTGATATGCAACTAAATACTTAACATTAATGCTTAAACTATACATTTAGACTTTGATTCAACATTTATCTGTCTGAAAAGCTCTGTTATGCATTGTAAATGCTATATTTTACTTGAATTTAATTTATTTGAGTACTTATTATTTATAATTCAACATTCAATTCATATTTAACATCTATTGTCTATCTATTGCCGATGTATAATTCAAGTTCATTGTGAAAACTCACACTATATATTGTTCATCTATATATTGTTCAACTATTATTGAATTTTACATTCTTAATTTTTTTAAGAGTCAGTTGTTGAATACATACATTGATACTACCTTGATATGTATTAATAACGCAAGTTAAACATTCCGTACCATTGCTTTGAGGTAATTTGGTCAAACTGGACGCCTATAAATGTTATTTGATACCCCTGGAGTATAGCGTAAAGAGAATAAATGCAGGCAGATGTATAAGCCTAGCACGTATTCAAGCAATGATGGAAGAAAACCAGCAAGCAAACAACAGCCAGTCGTGACATACATGACTTCAATGTGCAAAACTTTGAAATTACCATATGCTAATTAAACACAGGGACACTAGATTGTCTTGATTATCAGAACAATATAGAGCAAACTAACCTCAAGTTACACTGGATGCAATTTCGCTTGACTTTACTGACATTTAACATTGGTGAAGACGTGCCTGTGGTGTAGAAACAGCAGTGGGCCGGCAGCAGAGGTGTCAGCAGACATTTGACTGACAGACTGGACTCAATGTCCTCATTAAGTGGCTTTTCAGCTGACAACAAACATTCCCAAAACTTTAGAGAGCATCCAATTTAAAGCATTAAATTCACATTTTTATTGAAAAGTTTCCACACTATTTTCAAGAGCACATTCTCTAAATGTCAAACAGAACCTAACCAGAAACTGGTTATAATTTTTGCAAAATGGAACTTTAAATGATCAAGTGTGCATATTGGAAGTGAATTTGTAAAATATGGCATGAAGGCAATCCAGACCAGCGATGTAAACCGAGGAATGCGGTTAGGGACGATGATCACCTCCCAGTCTATACAGCCGAAAGATCTGCCGAAACAGCACCTCAGAAACCTGTGTGCAGAGAGAAGGCACAAACTGAATCATCTAGGAAAATCGGTGGTGGTAATATTCCCCTCTGACGGTGGTAGGCCCGTCAGCAAGTCCACTGCGATGTGGGACTAGGGTTGCTGAAGTGTATTGGAAGGGGTGGAACAATCCACTATGTTTTGGACTACTTTTGGAGTACTCCTCCCAGTGTCAGAAAAACGTATATACATGTCACAGCTTCTTGGGTGAAGTGCGGAAGGGAGCGAGAGGCAGAGCGTATTTTCTGTTCGGGGTGTTTATTTTCATTCACATAAAACACAAAATCACTTAACGTTGCTACTGTTGTCTGTAAAACTGTTAACACAACACTCACTGACATAAAACGTAACGTAAAATCAATAACAAGCACCCGTGAACCTAACCAGGGACCTTAAATAGCCCACTGATTAAGTAAACCACGGCCGGTGCTTAGCTAAACCCAAAACGGCCGTGCTTCTAATCAACATAATACAGGAGTGCTCTCCCCTACACACCCTGTGACAACACAGCTCACCCATACGTGACAATACATTAATCTTAAACAACACATCATTTACCACACACAACTTTTTATATCTTGCTCTGACTATCTGGATACTTTAACATCGCAGTAAATGCCTTGAAGGTGAAAGCATGGTATTCAATAAAAAATTAATTATTTAAAATCAACATCAGAATCCAATCAGAATTAAGACCAAAATATTTTATAGTGTCATTTTACCAATTCTCATTTACATAAGTGAGGTTTGGGACCTGAACTGAATAAAAAAAAAACATCCAATAAAGTAATTCATGCAGAATACTGTAAAAGACAACCCCACCTAACGGATGTAGAGCAGAGTTCGGCTGCTTCCCAATGCTATTTAAGATACAACAAATATATTAAAATGACATATTCACTTAAAACAAGGCTTAAATAAAAGTATCCAATACAAGCACTTCAAACCCAAGAGCTGGCACCAGAAATGACCAGAAGTTATCATCTAATTTAGAACCAAAGTAATCAAACTGTCACCGAGCTGGTGAACTCTGATCACTTTATTAAACTTAATTTAAAAACACCAAACAACCAACCAAACTCACAAACTGGCTGCAACATGTAACATCAAACAATGATCCACAACAACCCAGAAACAGGGAACCCTTAAAGACAGTTACTAATGAGAGTAAATGAGGAGCGGCTGAAAATTTTAATTAACAAATGGAAACACTGGGTTTGGTGGTGTTAAACATGAATACAAAGTGCAGGGCTCCTAGCTGTCCTAGTTCGTCACACAAACAGCTACCAGCAATGCTTTCAAAGAAAACGTGTAAATAAACACAATCATCAAGCAATCTAAAAACGTATAACTAAAACACCGGAAGAATTTAACAAAAACTTAAAGCAGACTAAACTCGTATAGCTGACTCTGAACAGACTATATTAATTTGAAAATTATTTCTACTCAGTTAGAGATCTGAAATAGAAAGTGATCCCTTCCAGGTACAGGCTAAGAGAGCCTTAAGCGGTCTGATGTGTGGTCACACTTTTCCAAAATCTTGACGCAGACACTCTGGAATATTTGTGATGCGAAATGCAATACTGGCCACAGCAGAACCATCTAACCTGAGAAAATGCCTAGTCTGACACATTTCTTAAAGCTAAAGTGTGTACTGTATTTGATAGCATAAAAGCCAAGTCGCCAGTAGCAGCCGCAGCTTATCTTTCTTAAAAAGAACTGATAGCGTAAATTAATTCTAGAGTACTTTGTTTTATTCATTAAGTTGGAAAATGCAATACCATTTATTTAAATAAATATTTCTTATTTTTGTTTCCCATTTCCTTTGATCTTTTGTTTTTAAATATATTCTATATAAATAACAATATAGAAATTCTGAAGTTTAGAATAATTGTAATTTTTTTAAATGAAAAAAATAGGAAAAAAATTACGTTGGGTACCGGTAACGGTATCTGTTCAAATGCGACTAGGTGTAGAGATGAGAGCACAGAACAGGAGTGTCTTCGGTTAGCGTCTACGGGTAAAGAGGAGAGCAGAGAACATAGAATGTGGTGTCTAAGAGGCAAACTCTGAGTACTAACCTCTGAGTGGACAAGGAATAACTTAGAAGATCCAGCTTGGTGTATTCTCTCTCCTTGCAAGTAGTAATTCAACTCTTAATGTGTAATGATAAACTTTGTCTCCGCATAAATGTATTTCCACCACAATTTGGGGTCTCAATTCTCCTAACCTATGTTTTCTCGTTTTCCCTACCGGCCGGGTCAACCATGCACAGCCAGGTGAAAGGATTCCCAAGAGCTCAAGCCTCCCCCGGAGAAAGTAAGCTTAGTAAGGGGTAAGTAGCGAGCACCTGACTGGGCAATATATGGAACTAATCAGCATGGTGTCCCGGAGGACAATTGGACTGTTGAGGTAAGACCACAATATCAATCCTACTAGGGAATTAAAATACGGGGCACTTAAATTAAGATATGATAAATACACATATAGAATAACAGAGTAAATCGTGAAAATGGGTGTGCGTGTGTGGTAGTAAACCATTGTCGCTCCCTCTGCATTACGATCGACCGACGCTGCCCTCTAGTGGAAAGACAGAGGACGAGACAGAGTGGCATGACGCCCCGGCTATAGATCAACTTGAAGGAAACTGTTGCATTTGAGAGACTAACGATTGTTTACCCAAATACTGCTGAGCTTCCTCTGGGCTGGCATCTGGGTACCATCCATTACACCGATCCAGAGGACATCATAAAACCCTGTACCCAAAAGAGCCCACGAGTTGGAGTTATCAGTACTATCCGGAAGTAATTTGGATGATAAAATATCAATAAGAAAACACAGTAGGTTTTACATAGCACAGTTTCTGTATGAAACATCAAGGCCTCCAGCATATTTGCCTTTTCTATGCATTTATATCATTGTGATTAATGCTTATACAGTTGTCCATTCTGACCTCCTCCATCACTGTCTGGTATGCTGCAGCCACTGTCAAGGATAAGGACAGACTGCAACGCATCTGCTTTGCGGAACGGACTGTTGGATATAAGCTTCCGTCCCTCAAAGATCTGTTCAAAGACAGGTCACTAAGGCGAGCAGCAAAGATTAACGCAGACCCCTCCCGTCTGATAAACAAACTATTTCCCATCCCGCTAACGGACTATTCAGGACTCTCCCATTAGGCAGACGGCTGAGGTCTATCCAGACCAATACCTCTCGCCACAAGAACAGCTTCTTTCCCAAAGCTCTAGACTAAAATGGGTGTTCTAAATGCTGCAGCTTGGTGTCAGAACAAATTCCTTGTGTGTCTGTGTAAACAGACCTGGCGAATAAACATTATTCAGATTCTTAAAGTACGTACAACGTTGTGGCAACATGGCTTTAGGACAACAAAGTCAAGCTATTAGAGTGGCTATCACAAAGCCCTGACCTCAATCCTATAGAAAGTGTGTGGGCGGAACTGAAAAAGCATGTGCACGCAAGGAGGCCTACACACCAGACTCAGTTTCACCAGTTGTCTCAGGAAGATTGGGAGAAAATTCACCAAACCTTCTGTGGGAAGCTTGTGGAAGGCTACCCGAGACCTTTGACCCAAGTCAAAGTTAAAAGGCAATGCAATCAGTGGAAATATGAAAAAAGAAATACAAGCTTACATTTATCATTCGCTCTATTACCATTTCACATTCTTAAAATGAAGTGGTGATCCTAACTGACCTAAAACAGGCCAAAAGTCAGGACTACAGGAAAAACTTAGTATAAATGTATTTGGCTTAGGGGCATATACATTTCTGACTTCAAATGCTTCTACATTATTGTGGTCCTGACCTCTTTTAAAGGATAGTGCATCCTGTCACACTGCACACATTGTTTGGGAATGGTTTGAGGAACACGATGAAGACTTGAAGGTCTTGTCCTGGCCTCCAAGATCTAATCCCAATTAAGCATCTGTGTCGAATGTCTTGGTCCCAGATACCACAGGATGCCCACAGGGTGTGAGCACTGTTTTGGTATGTGATACATTTATTTTGAATATTTGAATGTTTTTGTGGACATTGGGTAAGGAAGATTTGTATGTGCATTTGCATCTCATCTGACGCATCATTAGATTAGGTTTAACTTTCTTGTCATCGGACAGTACAAGTACAACGAAATGCAGTCTGCATCCAACCAGAAGTGCAAAAGAGCAGTGCAAATAGATATGGAGTACAGTGTGAGGATGTACAATTAACATGGATGAGTCAATGTGAAAGTATTCAGTTCAACATTGTTGCAAATGTGCAGAGGACAATACAAACTGAGCACATCTGTCCAAGTAGTAAACGGACAGTACACACAATAGGCATTGTGCCAATGGCAAATATAATAAATAGGCTAGCAGCGTGTAGGCACGGTTTGCAACGAGGAGTACCACAGGATGTATTGTGCAAATGGCAGATCAAGTAAACAAGTTAGCAGCGTGTAGGCAAGAGGTACCAATGGGGGTACAACAGTACATTGTGCAAATGGCAGGTAAAATGAATTAGGTAGCTGTGTGCATGCAAGGTTACCAAGAAGTTCAAAATGCAATGTGCGTCGTTATGTATAATGTGCGTGTAATTTATTCGAATTTTTTCGTAATTAAAAAATCGGGTTATTTGACCGCTGTGGTGTTTATTGTGAAGGAGACACAAAACATTAACAGGAGATAATAACATGCGAGCCATTACTCTCCAAACCTTCAGAGTACGCCATCCTCAATCACAAGATGGAATATCAGAATCAGAAAAAAATGTAATCCCCATGAATGAGTTAACAGACAAGGAATTTACATTGGCAGGAAGGTGCTTACATTCAACATATAGAACAATATATATTAGACTAAGGGGCTGAGGGGGTATAGGGATACTAATATACAAAATGCTAAAAAATAACAGTGCAATAGAGCAATATTGTAGTGCAAAAACAGGCAATGTGCAAATTAAATGGGTCAGAGATCAAGGCGTGTGTGCACCCCTGGCCTTATTGTGTCTATGTGTTGTTCTATAGGTAAGCACTAAGCAGTATTGCACAAAGCAAATATACCACAGCTAAGAGCTATTCTTAGGCTTGATGCAGTGCAGAGTGCTTGGACCCAGCGCACAGATTTGGTATATTGGCTATATATCACACACCCCCTGAGAGTCATTACTGCGCTTTAATAGTCAATTAGACCAGAATAAAGTGATACGATGTCATACTCTTGGTATGTGGTCTCATATGCCACAGTTATCAGCCAATCAGTATTTCAGATTCAAACCACCTACTTATAAGTTTAAGACATAGAGCTGTAAGAAAGTATGTCCGGCTTTTTAGTAAAGGTTTTTCTCCAAAGCACAAGTTAATGAAGCATACAATGAACATATGAACAGGTGGCTTGGGGTTGAAATGGGAAAGAGACATGAACATCTGTTATGGTCTCCAGGGCTGACTAGTGTAATTAGTTGAGCAGTTTACAATACAGGTTATTAAAGGTTTCCTTCTTTGTGGCCAAGTCTACAGAAGTAATTTGATCGCATACCTGTCTGTTTTGCTGTTTCAAACCTGCAAATGAATGTATCTCATTCCTGATATTTCCTGGAAAATATGCATATGCCTAATGCTTGATCCTTCTTGGAAATTAACAAATGCCTAATGCTAGATCCTTTATGGAAATTAAATAATGCCTAATGCTAGATGTTATGTGGTTCTCTGTTGTATATCCGAGAAACATAATTAGAAATGGATTCCAATGGCCTTTACAGAGTTACTTCAGAAAGTTTTCAATGCACACATGTTATTCTCTTTAACAAGATGTTTTACATTAAAAACTGTAAAAAAAATAGTCACTGAACAAATGCACGTGAATTGCACAAACAAATTAGCACAATTTAAAAATGAATGTAAAATGACATACTGTTGAACACTTTTCCATACAAACAAAGAAACCATATTGTTTTACGGCGTTTCATGACATATAGCACAACATGCAACATACATAGTAATTCATTACTGCAATATGCTTTCCCCTGAGATGTTTGCTGCTCATCAAAACATTCAAGTTTAAAGCCTGCATTTCATTTCTACCCTTTTGAGATTGATAGAATGTGTTGAAAGCCATATCACAATAAAACACTCGTTGTTGATAAACCATGGGAGATGTGAATCAAACGAAATGCAATAATTAACTGATCCCATGAAGACCGGATGAAGGGGGGCAACCTTGAGCTGAGGAATGGTTCCGTCACTGGTCTCTGAACATACATCTTCTCTTTTGGCAGGAGCCGAAACATTTGTCATCTTGGCCAATGTCTCCCTGACATGAATGAAGATTACAATATAAACACAGCTCATTCCGTGACAAGAGAGGGAGGTGAGGGCACAGTATCAACAAAAGACAACAGTATGGTTGGATCTTGCACCCAGATGGATTAAGGCAGTGGGTCTATAAGATGCCGAAAGGTGCGTTACATTGGTGTACATTTTAGCAAGCTAACAAACTTGCAACAAGCCTCAGCTCTAAGTTACCTCAGGTCGACTTTCCCACTGTATCATTTTACCTCAGTTTTAGGTTTTATTTACCTGTTTAACAGTCAGTGACAAATGTTACGGCTTAGGTGTGATGCCATTCAGGGGTGAGGACAGACTGTAAATGGGTTTGTGACTCTATGTGCCTGCTGATATAGTCGTTATGGGACCAAGGTCTCTGTGTCTTGTTCCTACCGGATTCTGCAGCATTGTTGAGCTAACAGTTGATTGATGTTGCCACATGGTTAAATGGCATTGTTGACAGAACAGGATTCCTGATAGATGTTCATGTAATGAATATGACGGAACAGATGGTGATGTGTGCTGTCGCGGAATCGCACAACTTTCATAAAACCACAGCAGGGTGAAAGGAGAAAAGACTGTGAAGGAATGTTCAACAATGGGTGGTCAGTCAGACTGGGCAGAGGTACAGAGGTCAGCAGGCAAGGAAGGATAATCCACTGCCAGTTGCCAAATGTTGGTATTTTGGCTTTGCCAGGTCAATTATAGAGACTAAAGGCCAAACTGGCGGGTAGAATTTTTTTTTTTATCCACAAGCTAAAGAAATCTGCTGGTTTGCAGTCACTTCTACCTGCAGGATATGCCATCCAGCATGTGCTTGTGGTTAGTACGTAACGTTAATTGTGTCAGTCATCAAACGGCATATATTTTGGGGTACAGTAGATAACACCGGAGACAGGTCTACTTGTTGACAGCTTAAGTTAACCCAGCTATTATGTGGAGGTTTATTGTGGGATTGAAGCTGCCAACAAAGAAAAATGAAATTGTTCATGCTGAGGAGAGCGCTCTCATCAAGGCTAATGCGAGCATCCCCTCGTCATCTTGTCCATCAAAAAATCCCTCTTGCGCTCATAGGCGAATACCATGTAATTTCTTCATTCATAATGTGCTAACATTTAGTGTTGAAAGAGTTTAATAAATATTGCAGCAAACAGCAAATGTTCCTGCCGTTATTACTGCACGCTACTCTAATATTGATTGAAAATCACATATCAGAACCAGAATCAGGTTTATTCGCCAAGTCTGTTTTAAATCGTACACAAAACAGAGCAAAACACACAATACGAACAGTCAGAGAGACACTGTATGTGTATTTGGCATGTGTACTGGGTTAATATAAATTACACAATATGTATCTGAATAGTGCAAAGGAGAAATGTCTAGATGTGTGAGCAGATTGCAGAAAAAGAAACAGCAATGTCCAAGTTCACGTATCGAATTGTGCAGAAGAGCATTATCTAGTTATATATACAGCTGTGCCAAAGAAGAGCAATGTCCAGTTTTAGTACAGGATGTCCACCGTGGTCTATCGTATCAGAGCCGATAGTGTCCAGGGTGGCTAAGGGCAGTCTAGTGCTAAAGGGAAATAACTTTGACTCACTGCCGTGGGGAAGAAGCTGGTCTTGTGGTGGGATGTTTTGGTATTGATAGAGTTCAGAATAGTCCGTTACCAGGATGGGAGGAATCTGCCTCAATCTCGCCCGCCTCAGTGATCTGGCTTTGAAGTGATCGTTGAGGGACGGCAGCTTACCACCAAACGTCCACTACGCTGTGCAGATGTTGTGTTACAGTCTGCCTTTATCTGTGACAGTGGCTGCAGCGTACCAGACGGTGGTGGAGGAGGTTAGGATGGTCTCAATGATGGCTGTGTAGGCGACATCTCAATCATCATGGATGTTGGCAGTTTGTACTTTTTGAGCTGTCGCAGGTGTTACAGTCTTTGTTGTGCTCTCTTAGTGAGAGAGGTGGTGTTCAACTCCCACTTGAGGTCCTGGGCAAAGGTGTGGCCCAGGAAGTGAAATGACTCAACTGTGTTGATGGGGGAGCCTCCAAGACAATAAGACAAAGGTCAGCTGGGCTTCTCCTAAAGACCACTCTCATCTCCACTGTCTTTAGAGCATTGAGATCAAAGTTGTTGAGACTGTTCCCTGACACCAGAAGGAGGGCTGCGATTATGGAGTTAAAAGCAGAACTGAAGTCTTCAAACAGGTTTCTGGCATAGGTTCCCTGGGACTCAAGATGCTGGAGAATGAAGTGTAGAGCTATGTTGATCGTGTTGTCACAGACCTGTTGGCTCTGTAGGTAAACTGCAATGGGCCAAGTACTGGTTAGTATTGATCAATGTTGGTCTTGAGGTTTGACAGCACCTGACACTCAAAGGATTTCATGACCACAGAGGTCAGGGCAACAGGTCTGTAGTCATTTAGCTTTTTGATCTTGGGATGATGGTAGAGGATTTGAAGCAGGCTGGGATACTGCATGACCCCAATGATTTATTGAAAACGCCTGTGAACACTGCAGATAGCCGGTCAGCAAAGTGCTTGAGGGTGGAGGCAGAGACTCCATCAGGACCAGCTGCCTTCTTTGGGTTTTGACTTTTGAATAGTCTGTTAACGTCCTTCTCCAGTAGACCCATAGTAGATTCAGGAAATGTGTTGAATGATTCTGGGTGCTGCCATACACCTTACGCTTCTTAATGGTGGCCTTTATATTGCAATCTACTGGGAGATGGACGAAAACGTTTTATTAGTCAGTAACTTTTAGTTACTTTTCCGTATGTATATCAGATACACTTTTTGTCTATTGCGTCAGTGTTGAAGTGTGTGTGTGTGTGATGATATGTCTATTGCATCAGTGTTAAAGAGTATGTGTGTTGATGTCCCCGTTACATCACTGATATTGTTTGTTGATGTTTTCATTGCATCAGTGTTGACGTGTGTGTTTGTATAAATGTGTAGACCGTTGCTTATTTTCCTACCTGTACTTACCTGTATGTGGAAAATCCATGCAATTCCATGGTGTCTTGTAGGGACACACACATGTCATGTGGAAGAGGGCAATATATTACTAAAGAGTTAAGCTAGGGGTAAAAGTGAGTTAGGGTTAGAATCAGGGTTTGTTGTAGGGTTAACATTTTTCTCCACTAGGATAGTGGGATTTTGTGTGTGTATTTTTTAACTAATATATGCAGGCTGTGGCATATCACAAATGTAGCAAAGTGAATATATCACATCCAATGTCCTTAGCTGTCACCTGCCACACGCACACACCAATACAGTATATTGTTAGTGTACTGAGCCCAGCAAGACTCTGTGTACATTTTTGGTCTGGAAAAATATATATTAGATGTTTAAACATTCATGAATTCCCGGAGGCCTGAAATGAAACTGGTCAGTGTAGGAGCAAAGCTCAATAGACCGTAGAAGGGAGATTGTGGGAGCATGTATTATTAATGTGACAGGTCTTATCTGATGAACCACTTCACACACAAATTAGTGTTTTTCCATTTACCTCCACGCGTGATTTATTGGAGCCCGTGTTCACGCTGAAAACAAGTCTATCTTAAACCACTCTAGTTACAGTGGAGGAAATACATTATGGCATAATTGTATATTAAAAAACAGAAACACGCCACAGCTTTAATTATATACATAACGGGTCCTATTTGTCTTCCTCTAATCTAGACACTGTGTCCAATACGCGTCTAATGGGCTGAATGGGAGATTTACAGGTGCATCCAACAAGAGTATTTGGGTTTCGCCTAGCTCCACTGGAGACTATGAAAGTTTAATGTTGGAGGGGCTCGGTGGGATAAATGACATGTGATTACACGTTTCCTCTAGAGAGACAATGTGTGTGTATGTGTGTGTGTGTGTGTGTCTGTGTGTGTCTGTGTGTGTCTCTGTGTGTGTGTGTGTGTGTGTAATGTGTGTATGTGTGTGTGTGTGTGTGTGGGGGGGGGGTGTTCTTAGCTGCAGGTGGAATATCAAAGTGAAATGTTATAAACAGATAGTGGAGGTGGGCCACGTTGATATGTTTTCGCTTACTCTGCCACACCATGACAAACTAGTAACCTGAGATGTGTCGAGACATTAATAACGGTGGGCTGGGGTTTAAGTGAGCTAGTTATATATGCTTAGTTCTTTCCTTTTTGAAGGTAAATATTGTAGTTTGGTCAAAATGACATATCGTTTAGATCTTGAAATGTAGTCTGTAAAATTCACAATCATAGTGCGTAAATTCCCTCAACCAATGTACTCAGAAAATAAAGTACTCATAGTTGGGTTCGGCACAATAATTAAGGAATTCACAAATGACCAAGCAGCCAGATGTCATGACAGGATTCAAGCAGCATTAGCTGTAAAACTGAATAAAATTGTTGCCAGTAACAATTACAGTGATTAACCATTTAAATAACATTCAAAGATCTATATGCAGTTTTGGTAGTTCAAGTGAAATGGTAAGAATGACATGTTCTTTCTCTTTGTGTCTGAAAATTGTAGTCAGCTTGGGTCCTGTACTAGTGTTCTGAGGATAGAATGCTCCGAATAACCATGCTCCTTAATCAAAGTGCCTTTCACATTTATTAACAAAGTTGTCACAAAGTGCTTTTACAAATACCCAGCCTGAACCTGACAGAGCACGCATCAACAATTTGATACACAGCTGCTAAGAAAAATTCTCTGATGGGTCAAATTTAGAAAGAAATCTAAGGAGGAACCAGGCTCTGAGGCGTTTCCAGTCCACTTCTGGCTGTGCTGAGTCTTATAAAATAGTCCATGTCAAAAAGAGTCAGAAAGGGACAACCGTGAGGGTTGAGGGTTTGGCAGATTGGAAGCTGAAGCTGTCCTGTAGCATCAGCTGCTCAGCCTGCAACACAACCAGGAGGGCAACCAGGAACAAGACACAGGGAAAAGTTTACCTAGTTCCGTACGTCCCAGGTACAATAATACAGAGGCGTAAATATTGAAACTGAGGCAGGGGGGTCCAGTGAAACTGTGGCCCTGTCCATCCACCCACCGTCATAGTCTTACTATCTTTACTACAGTTGGGGGAAAGAAGATTGTGATGACGAAAATACGACTTGTTCTAGAACGTCATGGGTGGTTTCTGATCTCCAGCCTCCTGCTTCTGAAAACAATGGATCATTCCATGTAAACTCTGTCAGCCATGACAAACAGCACCATGAATTTGTTAACGTGATTAAAGTATTCATTTGTAAGATGTTCACCATGCAAACCCAGACAAATGCTCATTTTAATAATTACGGCATTACTGAAAGATTCTAAATGTAGTACTTCGCAAATATTTTATTGGTATACTCTGTAACTGCAATTACAGAACTTTGTAGGTATTGTACATTTAACAACAGTGTCGCCAACGACTCAAAAGCAAGTGCTGACTACATTTTACTAATTGAGCTAACACCCCTTTCCTGAGCGACCCTCAGTAGTGAGTGTGTTCATTTCGGATCTGGTCCTCTATGGGCATCTAACCGACATCCTCTGGCATTGCAAGCGTCGTGCTCTACCAATTAAGCTACACAGGACGCCGCAAGCATATTGCAATCTACAACAACAAGCACGTCTAAGTAACTTTACATAGAGGTTTTAAGTTTGCACCGGACAACATCATTGCACATAATAGCTAATGGGACAGTGTGTGACATGATGATCTGACCTCAAAGGTCTGCTGGAGATATCACAGCTGCAATAACAAATACAATCACAACTGTGGTCGGATGAAAGACATGAAACATGAAGTATATAACGCAAATCCTTCCAGGTTGCAGCCGCCAATGACCGGAACGAATTTACAAAAGACCCTGAAACTTGAAGCCCTCATCTCATCCTGTATGTTGTCTTGCACATTTTCTTCGCCTTATCTCGGCAGGGTCGCCATTGCAAATGAGAATTTGTTGTCAATCGACCTACCTAGTTAAATAAAGGTTAAATAAAAAAATAACAAGGACTTTCTCTGGCATTTTATGCTTTTTTGAGTAGAGAAGTGGTAGAAAATGGGAAGCATTCACTAAAAGCATTTGTTGAATTCAAACCCACACTACAGCTGTACGTGTGGACAGGAAGCACCTGCTTAGACCTAATCCACCTAGTGACACTATGTCCGAAACCTATGCATGGTTCTCCCAGTAGGCCCTGATAAAAGGCAGATATCTTAGGTCCTACCAGGTCTTTACTGCTGCCTCTGGAATGTTCCAGTAGTTCGCTTTGTGCTTTCCCTAAGCGCTCCTCAAGGAACAGG
Source organism: Dallia pectoralis (assembly GCA_029465975.1). Lineage (NCBI taxonomy): Eukaryota > Metazoa > Chordata > Actinopteri > Esociformes > Umbridae > Dallia > Dallia pectoralis. The sequence continues at coordinate 9,190,992 of CM055744.1, forward strand.
ATGCTTATTGGGCAGGCACCCCACAGTGGTAAAGTAACTGATAATAAAGTTTCACTTACATGAGCAAATTCACCTAGTTACCAAAGTTACTATGGCTTATCACATCGTTAACATTTATAATTCAATCCACAAACATAGTGTGCAAAGTGAAGGTGAAACGTGTATATTACATGGCAGTTGTCAAATTAAAAACGGCAATATGGGAGAGCTTTCAATTGGGAGCCCGCAGGAGATACAATGTGCCACTTAATGTATTCTGAATAATTGTAACAAATTATGGACCTTAGAGAACGTTAATAACAGAAGAATGTCAAAGAGGAGAAACAGACTGCTGGGAAAGAAAAGAACAAACAGGAAAGACAACCGTGCAAGTAATAAGATAAACGTTTGATGGGAACCGGAAAAGAATACTTCAAGGCAATGGGGTTAATCATAATACTCAGAATTCCCACAGTTCTTAAAGCGAAAAAAATAAATTGCATCAGGTTTTTCAGGAAATCTTTGTAAGTGATGTTAAAGTGCATAGTGCATAGAGTGCGTAGTTGTTTGGTGCCTGAAACTATTGACAGTAGTGCCAGGCATATCCAGGATCAACAGAATGAACAGTCACACTCTAATCTCTGTGCCCAATGGAGGGCCTTTAATGCTTTCAAATACAGGTTTCCGAACTAAACTGAAAATAAAGATTTACTTGGTTGCACAGATACCGAACACCAAGACCAATAACAGTAAATCCCAAACAAAAACGCATACAATAATAAGTACTCTTAGATCTGTTAAGAAAATAACATGGTGTGACACGGCGCATATTAAGAATGTGCATGTCTTCAAAATAAAGCATGGCTAGTAAATCTCATTCAGAGATTAAGAACAAACACATGCAACATAGAACAATACCACACAAAGACATGACCAAACACAGGGACCTATATACTATACTAATGAGGGAATGGGCATCAGATGTTTGGGATGACGAGACCGGACAATAATGGGATGCGGGAAGGAGCAATGGCAGCTAGAAGACCGGTGAAGACGAATGCCGAAGCCTTCCAGCAGGTGGCGGTAAAATGGCTTCGAGGGTGCTCTGACAGTATCGTATATAGGCTTCCTGTGTTTGTTTTAAGTTAGGTGTGTTTTGTATTGAGGTTGCTCTGATAGTCTCTGTGTGAGACTCTATTGGACATGGTAATGTAGATTAGCTGTTATTCAACTTCCCATTGGAATGGAGATGATGCATGTTCTAAGCAAGCGACTGTGGTATGATTGTTGGTGCCTGACATGGACGTTTCAGCATCTCTAAAACAACTGACCACCTGGGAATCTCATAAACTAGTCTCTACAGTTAACAAAGGAAGATGCAATTAACAATAAACATCCAGTGAGTGGCATTTCTCAAAGATGCCTAGACTCTGGCCAGATGACAGAATTACTAGATAGGTGTACCTAATAGAGTAGCTGATCAATGTATACTTTATCTACATCTGTGAAGTAACAGTGAGGAGAGCTGGTTCCTCCATTGGGTTTACAAAATCAAGAAAAGCTTTGACTGAGCTGAGAAGGGAGCTCAGTCAGCCAAGAGAACAGAGGTGGCAGAACAAAGAGCCTGGCTAGATGTGTCTGGTTTAGGCAAAGCCTCCAGGCTTAGATGTTCCTTTTGCTGTTCTATAGGCAGTGTGGTGTGTGGAGGAGTGGAGTGACGCAAGAGTCAAAGACGATTGGTCAATTGGATACGTTTTAGGAGTTCGATGACCCAAACTCGGAGACCATCCAACAACAAGTTGGTCAACAGGTGGCCGCTGCATTCTAGATACGTTTCAGCCACACCCATTGCTCACAGGTGCGTGCAATCGTCATGAAATCTCCATAGACAAACACTTACTGCTGACCATTCAGGACGCCATTTCTCATCAGGAGCATGCCCAGATGTTGTTAGGAGTGCACACAGGCACGTGGGGGCCCCACACACTTGTGACTCACAATATGAGTTGCCGTTATGAAATTCACGCAAGTTGGAACAGCCCGTGATTTCTATCGTTTCACATAGATAGAGTTTCAGTTTGAATCCAGCCTTCAATTGGTGATTTTGGTTTCCATTGACTGTCGCCACGTCAATTTGTTGTCAACAAATTATACAATGTACAGTAAAGATGTTGATCTTTAATATGTATTTTGTTGATTGAGACCCAATGTGTGATTTAGGTCGTTCCCTGATTTTTTTGCAGAGTGTATTATTAGAAAACGTTACCCATCACTCGCCCAACTTGGGATGGGATGCTCCTTCCTCATTTTCCCCTTCTCAAAATGAAATGCCTGACAACTCTCAAATGGCCGCCATTGAATAACAAAGGTGCCCTGGTTGCACCGGCAGCAAATATACCTCTGGAAACAAGAGGCCTTCCAATGTTTGTACTGTAGATGTACACAGTGTGGATCACGGGCGGCACCAAGAGAAATGACAGATCAACTGCAACGACACGGAACCAAATGAACCGGGCGTTGTCTTTCCCAAAGGACACGCCGAGTGACAAAGGTTTTGGATACAAACCCTAAGAAATGAGTGATTGCGCTAATATGCCTTGTTTTTCGTAATGCCTTTTGTTTCAGATCTCAGATCATAATCATGAAGTTATTACTTTGTCAATAATAGAATCGAACCACGAGGAAATGTTATTGTCCCCATCATTTTGTGACTGTATCAAAAAAGGTAACAGAACCTCATCCTTTTATCGATGTGAACATTTATGGAGTAAAGTTGGATCAATCGGAGGTCATGAAGATTGACTGCCAACATCTCTCCGAAAATCTATAAAAGTCCTTGACTGACAATATTCGTTGTCATGTACCAGCATCTATAAAACAACATTAATCTATTAATTGGTCATAGAGACTGTCCATGTCCCGGAGGTGACCTTAGCAGCATGAATCCATTTCGGGATGAGCACTGAACTGGCAAAATTATGATTTTGACCTGATTTCTAAAAGCATATAGAATAGATTATTTCAGAAATCATACAGCTCCATATTGTCGATCTTTTAATATGGAGCAGTAGCGAATTATTCAGAAGTACATGACGTAAAACAGTGATGCACAAAAATATTATAATGATCTTGTGCCAAAATACTGAAGACCAGTCAACCAAGCACCGCCTGTCCTCAAAGTATAAAACACAGGTGTGAAGCTGGTACTACTGTGCTAATTACAGTCTCCACTGTGCTAATTACAGTCTCCACTGTAATCCAGTTGACCTGGACTATTTTATAAGACTCTCTACAGTCCTAGCCGCTGTGCATGTGTTGATGTGTGCTCTGTCGGGTTCAGACTGGGTGTTTAGTTGTAAAAAGGGTTATATAAAATAAATGTGATTGGTTGATTGGATAGGTTGCAGAAAAGAAGCACTTATTGAGCTCAACACAAAAAATGTTACACAGTTGCTGTTATCTTCTACAAATGAGGCTTCACAAAGTATTGATTGTGGGGGTGCCAATATTTTTAAAACCTATGTGGTGCAGAAAAAGGAGGACCTACGTTGAGGGAAGATATTATTTGTTCCTTTGCTGATTTTGTATGTTTGCGCACTGTAAGGAACTCCCTCTGTTCCCCTCTATGCTGGGGCTGACACTCCCCCAATCAGCAGAGGGAAAATCAAAGACATTCTTTTCACCTGTGTTTTCGTCACACCTGTTCAGTGTTAGTTCGTTAGTGTCTGTATATAGTTTGGTCGGTGTCTGTCATTGTTGTATGTTTTCTCTGTTTCTCATTTTCTCGTTGCTCGGTCTGTTGGTTTGTGTGCTTGTTCTCTGTTTCTTAGAGGGATTATGTTTACTGTTAAATGAAACGTTCTGTCACCTGTCTGTTCTCTGTATGATAGTTTGTTCTTGTTCTATGTTTGATTGGTTGTCCATGTTCTCTGTAGGTTAGTTTGTCCAGGTTTCCTGTCATTACTTCCTTTGTTTTAGTTAGTCCTTGGGTGTCGGTGCTTGTTAAGGGGTGTGGGTTATTGGGGTTACGTTTGTCTGGTTCTTTGTAAGTCAGTTTGTTTATACTGTTTAGTTCATGTTCTTTGGGTATTAGGTTCCTGTTATCATGTTCTGTGTTGACCCTTTGTTTGACTCGTGGTTCTGTGTTTGTTTAAGTTCGATGTTTCAGAGCCTGTCTGCCTGTGACAATGAATAAAAGCCGTTATGGAAAGTTCTCTGCGCCTGTGTCGTCTACCTGTCATCTGCCCAAAGCAGATCGTTACACGCACTGACAAAGACATGAACAGTCCATAACTTTAACGGTAGATTTATTTGAACAGTGAGAGACAGAACAACGCATTTCAAAACGAAATGTATTCAGTGAAAAAAAGTATTTGACCCCTTTGCAGAACATGACTTAGTACTTCGTGGCTAAACCCTTGTTGCCAATCACAGAGGTCAGACGTTTCTTGTAGTTGGCCACCAGGTTTGCAAACATTTCACGAGCGATTTTGTCCCACTCCTCTTTGCAGATTCTGTCCAAGTCATTAAGGTATTGAGACCGTTGTTATTTTGTTCTCAACAAATTACACAATATACAGTAAAGTTGTTGATCTCTAATATATTTAGTTAATCGAGATCCAAAGACTGATTTAAGTGTTCCCCTATTTTTTTAGAGTAGTGTATATAGTGGTGCTCCTTTGATTGAGATGTGAAGAGGTGATTGAAGGTACTTGACCGTTTGCTGTCAGGATTAGTGTGGTGTGTCCCTACGGAATATTCCAGAGAATGCGATGCACCACTGGGAATAATCCCTCCATTAGTAGATATTGACTTTCTTGGACAGGTCTGATGTTTGTTGACACCTTGTTGTTGTCAATGATTTGCCTTCACCAAACCTCGCATGTATTAGTTATTAGTGTTGAATATTCAGCATTATATTTGTATTTATTTATTATACGTACGTGCCCTATTAGTTGCAGCAATCACAAAACTAATATAATTGCATTACTACTGTATGGTTAATAAAAACAATATAACGTATCTATTATGGGAGCTTTTGATCGAGTTTGAGTTTCTATCGTTTAGAAGTTGATTTAATTGCAGATCAAGAACAAATTAGGTTACCCGAAAGGTTTCAAGAAATAATTAGTCAACATTTAATGACAAATTCTCTGACTGGCAATGCTCAGTGGGCAGCCCTTTTTACCTCAGAAAGGGATAAAGGTCAACCACATCAACATCTTCACTTGGAAAATACACAATTGCTACAGGAAACACACTTAGCACTCCTGTTGTGAAACATGAGCTATTAAAGGTAGTGCCGTTTGACTGTCGATGTTCCCTCCACACAAAACGATCCAAAAAAGTCTCACCTCATATCCCCAGTGCAGTTTTTATCTGGAATCACTGTCAACAAAGGATCAATGCATTTGTATGTGTTCCCTGAATACTGCCTTAAATGTTGAATGGCGTGAGGGTCAAAAGTGTGCCGTAGTCGTCTTTCAATCGTTAAAACCACTGTCAAGACAAAGAAAATTAACCTTGAATTACTGTCAAATATCAAGCATTCTGGCAAACTAATGAAGCTAGTAATATGCCTACAAATAGCTTCGCAAATCAATTAGGACAAAATGATTTCACCGCAGTAATTATCCTACACATTCAAAGTTATTACTCTGAGCTACAATCAGCATGTGTCTATTCCCCTTCTGTGATTTTTTTCTAATTTGGAAATATCTAATAATGTAAATTGAATTTAATTGATTATATAATTAGCCATCTTTTTAATGAGTCAATTATTAGAATGTGATGTAAAAACCCATGAGTATATACCATGTTAATTCAATTTAATAGCAATGGTAATTTCTATACTTGGCAGCCAATGATTATAATCCCTGTTATCCACCATGTCTACCCCCCCCCCACACACACACACAGACACACACACACTCACACCCACTCTGTGCCACATCATGTACGAAGACTCCAGCAGTGCCTTTTTCTGGCCTGGGTAGAGGATGGGCTAACCCTAACTCTAACCCTAACCCTGTGTGCTGAGAGTATGATAGTGCACTGGTTGCAGTTGATTTTTCCCAATCTCTCAATTCTAAAAAAAATATAATTCACATTTTCTATAGAGAAAAACAATTTAGAGCAATTTCCGACTAAAAAATTCTTCACTCTTTAACATCAGGCCACAAACAATAGAAAAAGTCCAAAGTAGAAGTAAGCAGTAGGCAAGAAATTAGTAATATGTTATGAGTTCAATTATTTAACTTGTGTAACCTGTATGATCTAATTCAGTTTTAGTGTGAAGCATGTGTATGAGTGGGGTTGATGTTTGTATGGTTGGAGACGCTCAGAAGGGAATGTGTGTGTCCTGGGAAACTGAGTGTGTGAGAATGTGTGTGTCCTGGGGAACTGAGTGTGTGAGAATGTGTGTGTCCTGGGGAACTGAGTGTGAGAGAATGTGTGTGTCCTGGGGAACTGAGTGTGAGAGAATGTGTCTGTCCTGGGGAACTGAGTGTGTGAGAATGTGTGTGTCCTGGGGAACCGAGTGTGAGAGAATGTGTGTGTCCTGGGGAACTGAGTGTGAGAGAGTGTGTGTGTCCTGGGGAACTGAGTGTGTGAGAATGTGTGTGTCCTGGGGAACTGAGTGTGTGAGAATGTGTGTGTCCTGGGGAACTGAGTGTGTGAGAATGTGTGTGTCCTGGGGAACTGAGTGTGAGAGAATGTGTGTGTCCTGGGGAACTGAGTGTGAGAGAATGTGTGTGTCCTGGGGAACTGAGTGTGTGAGAATGTGTGTGTCCTGGGGAACTGAGTGTGAGAGAATGTGTGTGTCCTGGGGAACCGAGTGTGAGAGAGTCTGTGTGTCCTGGGAAACTGAGTGTGTGAGAATGTGTGTGTCCTGGGGAACTGAGTGTGAGAGAATGTGTGTGTCCTGGGGAACTGAGTGTGTGAGAATGTGTGTGTCCTGGGGAACTGAGTGTGAGAGAATGTGTGTGTCCTGGGGAACTGAGTGTGTGAGAATGTGTGTGTCCTGGGGAACTGAGTGTGTGAGAATGTGTGTCCTGGGAACTGAGTGTGTGAGAATGTGTGTGTCCTGGGGAACTGAGTGTGTGAGAATGTGTGTGTCCTGGAGAACTGAGTGTGAGAGAGTCTGTGTGTCCTGGGGAACTGAGTGTGAGAGAATGTGTGTGTCCTGGGGAACTGAGTGTGAGAGAATGTGTGTGTCCTGGGGAACCGAGTGTGAGAGAGTCTGTGTGTTGTCTGTGCATGCAGGTAACAACAACACAACTTTACTTCAAATCGTGTTGCTGAAAACTTTGTAGTAATATATTATTCTGTCTATCATTACTGGGCTGAATTTACTGTAAAGCAGTTTTTCATACTTAGTAATTTGTAAACTAATCTAACAATACACATAATAATGCATTTTAATAACTTTCTTTTCTTTCACTGTGGTTCTTAAACACCCGCGAAAGGTTTCGAAAATCACCACGTATTCTTGTGATATGTTGAATCTCCTATTTGAGGGATACAGTTCAACATAACGAATATAACAGTATTGAATACTCCACTTTACAACCTCATCACGTGCGGTGCAAACCAACGGGACTTCTGAAAACACAGACAACTGTCAGCCACAATCAATTTTTTACCTGCGCTCCACAATAGCCGAGCAACCCCAGCAGCTGGGAAATGTCTACCTGAGTGCTTTGGCTCAAAAGCAACAAGTATCCATTATCTGACCAGTGCATGCTGGGCTCGAACTAACAACTGTCACCAACCAGGCCCCTAAAAAGCTGCAGCCTTTGCCAGTAAGAAACACAAATAACTGTACTACTACAAATACTTTGGAAGTGAACTGCTAGTGCGCAGGCCGCTAACTGGCTTGCAATTTCACGCCAGCTACACTAACACCCTTTGATAAGTTCAAATGTCACAAATATGGCAGCTTGGAATTAATTCTTGATTAAGCTATAAGATAAAAAACTAAAACCTATGTCAATAATACATCCTTCTTTTTTGCATGTCGTGAGTGAAGTCGCAAATATCGGAAAAAGGGCTGACAGTATAAGACTGCTTGAAGTTATTTTAATGGAGAGAAACAGTTCTTTGTAGGCTGCTAGACGCTATTGATTGGGCCAGAACCATTTTATTCTCGGCTGGACCTCATTAAATCAATATACACAACTGCTTGCAATTCCCCTAATAATCATGTGTATATGTATCCCTGTGTTACCCTCTCTCTGTTCCCCTCTCTCTGTTCCCTCGCCTTACATGTTGACTTGACGTTCTGGCTTCAGATGCTATGGTTTAACACTAATACAGCCTAATGCAGAGCGACTCTAGTTATTGCCTATATACTTTGTATACTCTGTACCTAGGCCTTTCAGACTTTTGCTTATTTGGGTCTTTGCCCTTTAGACTTTCTCGTAATTAAATGTGTTGTTTTCTCGCGTCCTGATTTTGTTTATTTTGTGACAGGCACCTATTAATACCTGGCAGTTATTAAATCAGGATTAGAACAAAGTTGTAAATCAGATGTATTTTATGAACAGTTATGTAAAGCTGTGGTCTGTTGGGAAGATCTTGAATGCAGCATTGGAGGGGAGATGGTTTGGGGGGAGAAGATAAATGGGCTGATCTCTCTCTTCTTACTGGTCATTTGGTGGGCAGCAGGAGAAAGACGTCTGGCCGTTGAGACTGTCCTTAAGCACATCTCCTAGGATACGATTTACATATTTAAATTGCAAAACAGAGCCCAGTTGTTTGTGATTGTCAGGGTGATAATAATTGTAAAAACTTCAATCAGACATCTAAAAAATATGTCTAAAGGAAATTACAACTTCAATGGATCGGATTAATAATAAATCCCACTTTAAAGTGATGCCCACACCTCGTTACCATGGTAATGTCCATGGGGGCTACATGAAACACCAGAGACTAGTTACCAAACTTTCTTTCACATTCCCAGTAAAAAGTGCAGGCAACATTTGAACAGTTAGGTGTAAAACTTACTATTGGAGATGTGGTGCAAAAATGAATGCAAACAATTAATTATTGAATGTAATAATAGACAGAACTTGGAAGTACGAACCAGAAAACGTAATCAAAACTCAAACTAGATGCTGCAGTTCGTGAACAATCTCTGCTCATCACCCTCAAAGCGGTCTTGATTGTTTAAAGCATACTTAAACATGTCTCGGTCACAAACCACAGCTATACGCACCTTATGATTCATTCACTAACGCTGTGCAGGAAGAAAGCTGCAAGCATTGACGGCGGGACATTTATCTGAGCGCATAAGAATTAGAAACATGCTCATTACAGGAGCCAAAACACTGCAGGGCAGAAACTGTTAATAAAGGAATCATGCAGGATTGTACATTTGACTGTTTAACAAATCCAGAGTAAGGTCTGGCTTATTAATTTGAGCACTGAGCTGGTAGAATGTACATAAACCCAGAAACTTTTACTTGCAGACAATTTTAAAAGCTTCCTCAACTGCAATAAAAAGGACCTGGTGAAACACCTGATGAAAGAAATTAATACAGAATCCTTTTCCCCTGCTTAACTTTCAAAAGGTTAATTCACTTCAGGTAGTTTGTATCGTGTCTATGTTGGTGGAATTTGGCCAGTACGAGTAGAATGGATTTGCGTGGTAAACTCATTGTTCCACATTGTCCCCATGTTATACAGACCACACTGCATGTTATACAGACCACAAATTATATAACATAACTTATTATATAACAAAAAGCCATGTTGGATTTTTAAGACCCCTAAATATTTTCTGGTCAAAAAAATCTAGCATATGATTTATCAAGCCATTGACAGTAACCACACACTAGCACTAACTCTCATCGTGACCTTGAAGTGCTTGGCTCTGGATTAACAGTTCGGTCTGGTGAAAGCTAGGGGCTGTCTGGAGGTGTGGTTAGGTGCCTTGTGTCAGGTGTCTAGAACTTCTTTCTTTCTTTTTAAAGGCAAGCGGGAAAATCAAAACATGAAAAAGAGTAATTGGTTGTTGTCAAAGTGCCTGTTCTCCAGCCTGCCTGCTCTCCAGCCGAGAGTTTCCTTCACACGGCTACTGTTGCCTACCTATCCTTAGATTCTGTTTTACAGTTTACCAAGAACATATCCTTATCTGACTCATCATAGCCAGAGTAGTTAGCAAAGCCTTCACCATTGACACCGTGATTCAAAGGCTATAAAAGCAACCGTATAAAAATAAAGCCCTGATTTAGAACAACATTATTACCTCATATCTTAAAATAGGTCTCCTCAATATATGATTGCTTGCCTCAAAGGCAATTCCAGTAAATGAATTAATCACTGATAAAAATTAGATTTAATTGGCCGTTGTGACTCAAGCCTGATGAATTTATCGCTTTAAACGAGGCCTACACTAACGAGGTTACACTAGTGATCAGATTCCCAGTGCATTGTATCAACTTGTCTTAACATTTTCATGTGTGCTCTGTCTGATCAGGCTGGGTGTTTGTAAAAGCACTTCGTGACAACTTTGTTGTTAAAACGGCTTTATAAAATACATTTGATTGATCCAGTTTTGGCAAAGGTTGCACCATAGTAGATTGCTAAAGTATATTTTGAGTAGTGGCTAATTAAAACATTGTTAGGCCCAACCCGAGAAACCGAATTCTGGCACTTTGTGGATATGCACGCCTCCATTAGCATGCCAATGCTTATCAATGGTTCAACATGAACAAACTGCATATAACAAAAACACAAAAAATATCTTCTATTGTTTTTTATTTTTGCTATCTTTGATACTCCATTTGTAGTTTAGTTGTAGTTAACTATTATGCATATTTGATCCAATCTACTGTGGTGCCCCTAGAACACTCAAACTCAAACCTTGAGTTTATAATAGTTGTTTTAAAAAGTTAGGAGGTTTTGTGTGGGATGGTACATAGAATATGTTAATATCATATTATTAGACAGAGGGATTTGGTAAGCAGAGTGGAGGAGACATTTCACTTGAAGGAATTTCCACTTTGCCTATTTTTGCTGAATTGTCACCGACTCACTGGAGAGGCTAATTAGCTCCATACACCTTTAATAATCTTTACTATCGCAGCATTGGGACACTCATGCAAAATGAGAGCGTTATACTTACTGTTGTTTTACCTCATTAACTGTGAATAATTTACTGTAAACTGCATCAGTGCCTGAAATGTGTGATATAAATACCATTCCATTTAGGTATGGAATGAGTGCTGACCTGGTCCTGTTGCTTAGTCACTTGTGTTAATATTATTTACCACTGCTTTTGATTTTTGTTTAAGGTCTTCAGTAACATGCTTTACTAGACAATTATCATTTGGATATTGTCTCAGTTTTTGCACAATTGTTCCTCATGCAACATTTCCTTTTATATGAAAGGAACATGGTAGCCTGTGACAAATGATGGTTCCTAGTTCTGTCATCGGGGACATTTGGCAACCTTGAGCTGGTTGATTAATTTAGGCAGATTGGCTGACTCTTTATCCAGGAAAGTCATCCAAGACTGGAAGACCTGATTGTGTTAAAGGGCTAAAGGGGGGCTCAAAGGTGTCAGTGTGGAGTCTTAGGGGAAGAGATGAGGTAATTAGATCCCATAAAACCAGGCCTCTCTCTGCTACTAAGGTTACTAATGAGGAGAGCCCTCGCTAACACAACCATCACCAGAGACAATAGGCCGGCTGGCACCGACAGACACAAAGACAAATGAAGGTGATGGAGCTATAGGAAAAATCCAAATTAGAGCAGGGCAGCCATCGTGACACTTTTAGTTCTACCTAGAGATGATTTGAAAAGTAGAGCATGTGGACAATAATTAAGAATGATTTCTTAATTTCTATGATGTAACGTTATGACATTTATGTTTCATTCTTGTTGAAGTAGTTGCTAGTGAGGCACAACCCATGGTAACCCACCTCCCCCCTCTGATTCTGTACTCATCACACAATATGTAATTGTATTTTTAATAAAATCTACTGCCTTCTGAAGTCTTTTGCACAACTGAATTGATGGAAATCAAACTAAGCTGCATATGGCTACACTAGATTGGATAGTGCACATCTTAGCTTAGGATCTCAATTTCTGCCTACGTGAAAATGTGTACATTTTGATCTGCCTAGAGCGGAAAGACCGAACTTAAAGTACCAACATGATACACTAAAAAACATTATGCCACAAATGACGTGAATAACAATGATCATCTTCAATCAAAGACACATGTCACTGAAATGGGAAGCTGTAAAGACCAGAGTGTCTATGAGAAGGGCCAAGTTATTATGGTCAGAGCATCTCTGAGTACAAGGCTGGTGGGGTGCTCCCGGGTCAGTAGTGGTGAGTACCTACAGACAGTACTCCCGGTCAGTAGTGGTGAGTACCTACAGACAGTACTCCCGGTCAGCAGTGGTGAGTACCTACAGACAGTACTCCCGGTCAGTAGTGGTGAGTACCTACAGACAGTACTCCTGGTCAGTAGTGGTGAGTACCTACAGACAGTACTCCCGGGTCAGTAGTGGTGAGTACCTACAGACAGTACTCCCGCTCAGTAGTGGTGAGTACCTACAGACAGTACTCCTGGTCAGTAGTGGTGAGTACCTACAGACAGTACTCCCGGGTCAGTAGTGGTGAGTACCTACAGACAGTACTCCCGCTCAGTAGTGGTGAGTACCTACAGACAGTACTCCCGGGTCAGTAGTGGTGAGTACCTACAGACAGTACTCCCGCTCAGTAGTGGTGAGTACCTACAGACAGTACTCCCGGTCAGCAGTGGTGAGTACCTACAGACAGTACTCCCGCTCAGTAGTGGTGAGTACCTACAGACAGTACTCCCGGTCAGCAGTGGTGAGTACCTACAGACAGTACTCCCGGTCAGCAGTGGTGAGTACCTACAGACAGTACTCCCGGTCAGTAGTGGTGAGTACCTACAGACAGTACTCCTGGTCAGTAGTGGTGAGTAACTACAGACAGTACTCCCGGTCAGTAGTGGTGAGTACCTACAGACAGTACTCCCGGTCAGTAGTGGTGAGTACCTACAGACAGTACTCCCGGTCAGCAGTGGTGAGTACCTACAGACAGTACTCCCGGTCAGCAGTGGTGAGTACCTACAGACAGTACTCCCGGTCAGTAGTGGTGAGTACCTACAGACAGTACTCCTGGTCAGTAGTGGTGAGTAACTACAGACAGTACTCCCGGTTAGTAGTGGTGAGTACCTACAGACAGTACTCCCGGTCAGTAGTGGTGAGTACCTACAGACAGTACTCCCGGTCAGCAGTGGTGAGTACCTACAGACAGTACTCCCGGTCAGCAGTGGTGAGTACCTACAGACAGTACTCCCGGTCAGTAGTGGTGAGTACCTACAGACAGTACTCCTGGTCAGTAGTGGTGAGTAACTACAGACAGTACTCCCGGTCAGTAGTGGTGAGTACCTACAGACAGTACTCCCGGTCAGCAGTGGTGAGTACCTACAGACAGTACTCCCGGTCAGTAGTGGTGAGTACCTACAGACAGTACTCCTGGTCAGTAGTGGTGAGTACCTACAGACAGTACTCCCGGTCAGCAGTGGTGAGTACCTACAGACAGTACTCCCGGTCAGCAGTGGTGAGTACCTACATACAGTACTCCCGGTCAGTAGTGGTGAGTACCTACAGACAGTACTCCTGGTCAGTAGTGGTGAGTAACTACAGACAATACTCCCGGTCAGTAGTGGTGAGTACCTACAGACAGTACTCCCGGTCAGCAGTGGTGAGTACCTACAGACAGTACTCCTGGTCAGTAGTGGTGAGTAACTACAGACAGTGGCCTGAGGAGGGATACACCACAAACCAGCAACAGCTTGTTGGGCAACTAAGTCTATCTTGTCTGTCCTGAACCGACAGAAGGTCTACTGTGGCGCAAGACACTGTCCACCGCCAAGTGCCTACAATGGGCATGCGAGCGTCAGAACTGGACCTTGAAGCAGTAGAAGAAGGTTGTCCGGTCCAATGAGTCCCACTTTCTTTTACATCGGGCTGATGGCTGTGTATGAGGGAGCCGTTTACATGGCGTGATGGCACCAGGATTCATTGTGGGAAGACGACAAGCCAGTGGAGGGAGTCTGATGCTTTGGGGAATGTTCAGTACCAAAAGTCAGTACCAAAAACCACTAAGGCTCCACGTTTAACACTGTCTTGTCTAAGCAAGTCACCAGTGTCTATTAAAGGGTCATGATCTCAATCCAGCTCTGCCTGGTAACATTGTTTCAACGCCTGTTCTAAGGACAGCTAATCTAGCGTTTGGAGTCCTACAGTGTATCCTCAATCTTAGAAGGTGGTCATGTCTGTTTGTTATATTTAAAGGTTTTGAATGACCTCATTTTGAATTGCGAAAAAAACTGTTTTGAGATGCTGTTTTTATTGATTTGGCTAAAGCCTTCAACTGTCAATCACTATATCCTTATCAATAGACTCAGCAGTCTAGGTTTCTCAGAGGACTGGTTGAGTCTGATTTAAAAAAATCCCTGTTATACTGTGTTAAACCTGACGGCCTACTGTGTAATTTTTCCAGGTCGTCATTCAAAATAAACCTTGGTTCACAATTGACGTACCCGATTAAAAACACATTTGTGAAGTCTTTGTCCGCTCTAAAGCTGTACTTTTGACAGGCATCCAGCTTGCAGCTGTCTCTCAGACAAAAAAACATTCTCAGAGCACTTTACTGCCTCCCAGTAGATCTCACCGGAAGAAGTTACAAGCAAAAGCAAGCAAACTAAAATGGTTTCACATGTTTTGGCTATCCAAACGTACAAGTGTTAATGTGCATTGACGTCAATTATGTCACTTCATTTGTATGATCACACTTGATTAACCCTTCAATCTCTCTTGGTATCCCTTGAATCGTTCCAGCTACAGAGACAGTTAGAATTCCTAATGGACTTGGATTATGTTAATTGTAATATATTGATTTCCTTATAATTAATTTAATTTTCCAACTTCAGACTTTTTCAAGCCGATATGGACACCCTATTTCAATGTGTAAACGTGTTTTTTCTTGACTGTGGTTTGTTGTGCAGTGAGCTCAGTGGGGGTTTAGGAATGACAAAGACAAAAGTACAGTTGTTTGAGTCAGTACTAGAGAGATCAAAACAATTAATATAGCCATGTTTTTCAGCATCTCTACACGGCAAAAAAAAGCCTTCTGCGCATGCATGTAACTTGCCCAGCTGGGTAAAAGTTATTATGATTTTGACAGATTTATATATATATATATATATTTTCTGGTGTATATACATACAGTATCTAACAAAAGTGAGTACACCCCTCACATTTTGGTAAATATTTGATTCTATATTTGCATGTGACGCCATCTGCCAATAAGCAGAAACAGGTCGATACACTAATTTCCAAACTCGATCGTAGTACAAAAAGGCTTAGTAGAGTTGCAGTCAAAACAAACCTAACAAAAGAGATGCTGATCCGAGCGGAATCTAAATGGTGGTTCTGACGGGGAAAAGGTGAGCGAACATGGGACCAGAATTCTGGAGATTGCAATCTGAAGGGTGAGTTGAGCGTTCAAGGGAATAGTGGATTGTTCGAGGGAGTGAGTGACGTTCACGTGATATTTAACGTGATTAGGAATATGAGTGATAGGTCGACCACAAGGATAAAAGGGATCTTGAATACGGACGACTCATACTGCATTCAGAAACATCCTCTCACACCCTGTTGACAGCTCTCGATAGGAGCCAATTTCCTCCAACCACAGGACAGTGACCCTACGCACAGCTCCAAACTACGCAAGAACTATTTTGGGAAATGGCAGTCATTCATTCAGGCATTCTGTCTGTACCGTAGTGGCCAGCATAGTCACCAGGCATCAACCCAATTTAACTGTTGTGGGAGCAGCTTGACCGTATTACCGTTAATAAGTGCCCATCAAAGGCAATCCAATTTGTGCTTCAGGAAACATCGGCTGAAATCTTAAGATTACCTCAACAAATGAACTAGAATGCCAAAGGTCTGCAAGGCAGCAATTGCTGTAAATAGAGGATTGACTGAGGCAAATCTCTAAGGACCCAATTGTTATTTTATTTACCATATTTAGTTTCCAATTCAAACTCATTTCATGTACTTTTCCATGGAAAACTTTTCTATGTGACCCCAAGCTTTTTAACTATAGTTTTCTTTCGTTGAATCCTAGAACTTGTGTTATTTTATTTGCACATGAATGATAAGGAAGTCAGTAATTCTGCATTTCAACTAAAAGTTCAATTTTGTTCTAGTTTGAAAAAAAAGCCAACATAAACAAAACTTGTGTCAGTGTCCAATGATATCTGGACCTAACTGTGCGTTTCTTTAATAAAAATCCCAGGGTATATAGATTGCAAAACATTCAATAACACAACCGTCAAGTGTTGCAATTGTAAAAACAACCAATTGTTGATTACCTTGATTGGTTACCTTGGCTACCATATACTGGCACATATTATTTTTAGCATGGAATTGACTCTGCAGGAGATGGCATTGCACAGGTTATGGAACCTGGGGAACGAGTTCAGAGATTAGGGGCAATGTTTAATCAGAATAATATGTGCTTGTTATCCCTGGGCAGAGTGCTTTGTGTCAACAAACCTTTACTCCTCACATAACAGAAAGTTTATATAATATTCATCCAAAAATATACTGTAAACCGTATACAATAATAGTAACAAGATTAAAAAGAATAGCATGTATAGATAGGCTTTTAAATCTTAAAAAAAAATGTCCAGTATCAATTGCTTAACTCTGAATTCTAGAGATAGGCTATTTTAATTTTGAGTCACTTATATGTATATACGCAGTTGTGTAACCTCGTTCAACAACACATTAAATTTGCTGTGTTTTCTGAAGCAAGCAAAGATTCTTCAGTGTCATAAATTATTCTCACAAACATGCACCTTCTATTTCAAGAGTAGATGATAAGAGGTTTAAAAGATGACAGTGTTTTAAAACTGTAAAAATACTAAATGTGTATCTACGTTTACTAATTAAAACTTCTGAACTGATGTGAAAAAAACAGGAAAGTGAAGACATGAGTTCAGCTTAACGTGACAGTACCCCCCTCAGCGGAACAGTTCCCAGAACGACACAATAACTTGCAGAGGCAGCACTGGCGGTTTTGGCAGTGGTGGAGTATGGACGATGCTCTGTGACAGCAGGGGGTGAGGGCTGCTGCTCCTCACAGGAGGGGGTGTCACGTGCTCAGGTGGTGGCCGGTCCTCGGCGGGCTAATGCGGCAGAGGCCGGTCCTCTGCGGGCTGATGCGGCAGAGGCACTCTCAGGCAGTAGGCGCCGCTGGCTGCAGATCCAGGTCAGTAGGTGGCGCTGGCTGCGGAGGCCTGGTGTGAGGAGTCGCCACAAGAGGTACCGGTCGGCATACTGGTCCAAGGCCAGGAAGGTCCAGCCACACCCTCAACCACCTTCCGAACAACAAAACAGCTACACGAACACAAACGTTCACCGGCATGTAGGACTAACATAGGACAATGACCTGCCGTGAGTGATGACAAGACAATGACAGAAGCAGGGGATGTGTTCAAGGAGGTATGAAAAAACTGGAAACATGAGGTAAATGACAGCTCACCGTAAAAGGGTTCTCTTTTTCTAAACAATGTGGTTTTGTTAACAACTGATAACAACTGTATTTATGGTTCTGTTAACTTTATATCAAATAATACATTTGCTGTTCCAAGAATCTCCAGAAATGTTTTCAATGCCACCACTGCCAAGTCTGTATCTTTTTGTTTAACCATTTCCTAAAACGAAAATTAAACGAAAGACAAAAAAAACAATTCCAGTATTTCTTATCCGGAACACTGTAAAACAGTGGAAGAGCAAAGAACAAAGGAATGGACTGTCAATCAGAAATGTTCCATTATTTTCTATCTTGTACTGATCATGGAGTTCTTGTCAACTCTACAGGAAGCTGGATTGCAATCAACTGACTGTCAACAGTTTCAGTTTATGATGCCAATGTAAGATTTTTTTTCAAGGTTGGTGGAATCAGACCACAAATGTGACAACTGCATGGTGACACAAAGACTGACAATGCTTGTGTTCAGGTACAAAGCCATTTGTTATTGAAATTGTCGAGCTTCATTTAACTGAGATGGACTTTTTACACTGTGTTCGCATTATGCTCCTGTATTGCTTCTGAGGTGGCTTAGAACTACTGTAAGGAGAGGGAACCCCTAATCTGTGATAGCAGAAATCACACCCATACACTGCATACAACTGTTTTTCTCTGAAAAGTGGCCAAGCAAAATAATCAGAGCAGCTTGTGAAATATTGTGATGAAAAGTGATGTATTCATTTTCTATCTGGCATTTCTCGATGACATGGCATTGTATTGTACATAAATGGCATTTTGATCTGCTGAAAACTGGTATGCCACCACAAATTCATAACAAACTGAAATAATCTCTGCTAAATCCACTACCTTGTGCTAGCTTCCCCAGATGAGAACAGTCAGTGAGAACAGAATAAACTCTATACACTCTGTACAAAAATAATTGACTGATTTCTTCCGTTATTGTCTGCAATTCAGAATGTACACTACCAATGTGTTTGGACTACTCTGCTAGGATCCTATGCAGTTGGAGTAAAAGGACCATTAAAACAAAGTGAATAATCTATGTGCTCTCCATCATGTTTAAACAGATGTTCTGGTCAGCGGCTCCAATCCCTATTAATGTCCAGTGAACAACCTTAGGAGATGTTCAATAGCAATTAAAGGTTTTATTGTGTCTGAGAATGAAGAACATTAGCAAAGTAGGCTCTGTCCTTCGTATAGAAACTCAACAGTGTTAAAGCTCAACAGTGTAGAGGCTCGTCATCATTTTTCTTTGCTGATCTACAAATGTAAGCAAAACTACTGTTGCGTAACGCAATAAACGGTAGGATATTATGAAACTACCAGTGCTGCGATTTGTCTAACTTCATTACAAAAAATAGTGTCGCTCCGCCCAACTGTAGCTTGGCATGTGCACGCGTCCTATCCATTTAGAGTATTTATAACCACAATTCCTAAACATGTGGGACAGGGGCAATTTAGGGTTAATAGCGACGTGACACATTGAAATAAGAAGGTGATTTTAAACAGGTGAGGCACTAGTGTAATCATAGTGTATAAGGAGCCTCCAAAAAGGCCTAGTCCTTCAAGAGTAAGAATGGGCTGTGGCTCACCAATCCGCAAACAGATGCGTCAGCGAATAGTCCAACACTTTGAGAACAACATTCCCCGAAGATAAATCGGTTGGATTTTGGGCATTTTACCTGCAACAATGAAATAGATTCAGCAAATGTTGTTGCATGAAGTGCAAAACCAAAAACCATTTCTAAATGCAATCTCCATTCCCTCAGAAGCCACTAAAGTCTTAAAAACCGTCATGAGTCTGTTATGGATATCCTGACATGGGCTCGGGAATACTTTGGTACACTTTTGTTATTGTTTATCGATATTCAGAAACAACTCCCAACAAAATGACAATTTCACATGCAATGGGTGGTACTATTTTTGGTGTCAAATGGCGTGTAACAATATTTTTTTGTTTTTCTGTTACTGCTCTAATGTGATGTATCTACTTTTAGTTTTCTGTTAGTCATTTCTGGTTTGTCGTTATGGGTTGCACCTGTTTGTCCTACACATCTGTCCGTGATTACATTCCAGATTTAATTCTGTCTTTCTGTCAGTGTCATTTTGAGGTATTGTTGTTCGCGTCATTACTGAGCTTCCCAAAGCACAAGCCAGATTGGGCTATGTGTGCTTAGCTATAAATCTGTACTTTAATACATTTCTCTGGGTGCAGAACATTCCTTTTCTGGCACTGCTAAAATTTGTAAAAGTAATCAAGGCTGGGTGAGTTTGCGCTAAGACGCAACCTTTACTGCAAGCCAGTAGCTGTGTGCTGGAATGCAATGACATGGGTGAATTTGGATAGACTGGATGCCAGGCGGGATTCAGTATAAATTGCAAGGACTTGATGGCACAATAAGAGAGCTCCGCCAACAGTGAGTTGCAGTTGTCTTGAAGGGAGGTGACACAGATTAGGTCTTCTGTTGCTTACTCTGTACATGAAGGTATATCTAAAAGGGCTGATGGACATGTATCTGCGGAAATAAGTCATCGCTTTGACTGGATGTTTTCCAGGGTCACACTACAATACGGTGGAATTGTCAACCCTGATTGAGAAATCTTAGAGCAAACAAGGTTTCCTCCAGTGGAATAGTTGCTGTGTAAACCACATCAGCAGCTTCCGAACAAGACAGACAGTATTTTCCATGTTAACTGGTAAAAATGTGGTCCACGCTTGTGCAGAGCCTCTGACACCCAGGCAGATAGTGGAGAAGAGGATCTACTGGATCACTAAAGGCTAAAGGCAATGTACATATTATTAAAGAGGACAAAAGGAGTTCCTAGAGGGAGGATGTTTAGCTGTAACAATAAATAAGCAAGATAGAGTTTCCAATGATTATGAAACTTGACATTCAGATGGATATAAAGTGGCTTCATTTCCCGTGACGGCTGAAGGAGATGGTGAAAGTATCATGGGAAATCCGGAAGGTTAACTTTCTTGTCACGAGTGGTGAGGGTTTTGTTGGAACACGGGACTGTTATGGTGGTGCACGGTTCAGTCATGTTTTTTTGTTTACGTTCTGTTAGCAGCTGTTAGCGTTTAGTCGTTAGTTGGGCTATAAAGGGTTGCTAGCAAGTATTCAGCTTTGCTTAGCATTGTTTAACGTTAGGCTGGTGGTATTAGAGGTGGAGTGGATATATATAGCTGTAGTCATTGAACGTATTTGTATAAGTCACATTTTTTATATGCACATTTTTTGGTTTCATTTCAACAGTTTAGTATTTTCGCCGTTTACGGTTTGTTTTACTTTTGTGTATCATAATAAACCCTCTTCAAACCCTGTCCCATTGTGGGGCACAGTGTTCTTTTCATTATTTATCTTTTAAATATGTTTTTATTGGAAGCTTAAAGAACACATCTTTAATTTACTCCCATCTTTTTCAAATACGCTGGATTTGATTTAATTCTTTTAACCAAAAATGTTGAATGCTCGATGTCGTCTTGTGGTGTGCAATATAATGGATTCCTTCTCTCTGTGGGTAAGTGAGCTGATCTAAAGGAGATCTTCGCAGTTTTTCTGAATAAAGACTTGGAATTTCTCCAATAAATTACGTTGTAAGATTGGTGTAACGTCTGCAGACATAAGCGCAGGCTAAACGTAGGACGTTAAAGAAACTGAAAATACCAAAACAGAAAATGCATTACATAAAACAGAAACTGACAGGATACAATGGGAAAACAAGAATTTAACTAGGGTTGAAGTGGGGCAGAAAGGGTAAAGGTCAGAATATGAAATTACCGCTCACCCCCTCGATTGAGCAGGTCTGGCCAGAGGACAAGGAATACAAAATCCAAATGGGGCCATTGGGCAAAACCATAGTGCATTGCCAAAGCCCACAGAGCCAAGTGTCACGTCTGGCTCACAGGCAGGTAGCAGGAAGCGGACACAGGCGCAGAGAATTCTATAATAAAGTCTTTATTTACCCAGACTAACACCGAAAACACTTCGGGTCTGATCGCCAGAAACTCCGAACAGGAGACAGGAAGGAATACAAACAATGATCCCACAATCACCAACAGAATGAGGCAGGGTTAAATACAGGGGCTAAATGCCCAACCAAACACAGGGCGGAAAAGTCTCAGGTGCAGTGAATGTCCTTGATTGTCTCTCTGCTGACAGGGGAAGTGCCAATACTGGCATAGAGAGGGACAGAGGGAGGGATAGCAGGTCCTCACAGTACCCCCCTCATGCGCTGCACCTGCAGCAAACATCCCACGGGCAGGGCAGAGAGAACCGGTCGGGCAGAAACAGGTCTGGAGGTCGACTCGGCGGATGCAGGTCGGGAACCGGCGGATGCAGGTCGGGAACGGCGGATGCAGGTCGGGACCCGGATGCAGGTCGGGAGAACCCGGCGGATAGGTCGGGAGGTCGCCCCGGCGGATGCAGGTCGGGAGGTCGCCCCGGCGGATGCAGGTCAGGAGGTCGACCCGGGGAAGACCTGGGCACAGTCTTAGGCTGGAAACCAGGCTCAGGCAGGATCATGGGCTCGGGGACTGGGGCAGACTCGGGACTGGGACAGACACAGGCATGACAGTGGAACAGGGCATAGAGGCACGAACGGGAACAGAAGGAGAGACACGGACGGGAGCAGGACCAGAGACAAGGACGGGACCGGGATGCGGGACCGGGATGAGAGACAAGGACGGACCGGGAACGAAGACAAGGACGGGGGACGGGTGAAGGGACGAATGCGGGGCGGAGCTAAAGGCGGAGGTTGAGCGCGGGACGGAGGTCGGAGCATGGACGGGGAAGCGACGGGTACAAGGACGGGATCGAAGAGGGGGACTAGGACGGGATCGAAGAGGGGGATAGGACGGGATTTGGCAGTGGAAAGCGGGATGGACGGGGACGGGCTCGGAGACGGGGACGGACTCGGAGACGGGGAAGGGCTCGGAGACGGGGAAGGGCTCGGAGACGGGGAAGGGCTCGGAGACGGGGAAGGGTTCGGAGACGGGAAAGGGCTCCCGGGAAAGGGCTCGGAGACCGGCTCACAGGGGGCGGAGACAGGCTCACAGTGGGCGGAGACAGGCTCACAGGGGGCGGAGACAGGCTCACAGGGGGCGGAGACAGGCTCACAGGGGGCGGAGACAGGCTCACAGGGGGCGGAGACAGGCTAGACAGGCTCACAGGGGGCGGAGACAGGCTCACAGGGGGCGGAGACAGGCTCACAGGGGGCGGAGACAGGCTCACAGGGGGCGGAGACAGGCTCACAGGGGGCGGAGACAGGCTCACAGGGGGCGGAGACAGGCTCACAGGGGGCGGAGACAGGCTCACAGGGGGCGGAGACAGGCCCACAGGGGGCGGAGACAGGCTCACAGGGGGCGGAGACAGGCTCACAGGGGGCGGAGACAGGCTCACAGGGGGCGGAGACAGGCTCACAGGGGCGGAGACAGGCTCACAGGGGACAGAGACAGGCTCACAGGGGGCGGAGACAGGCTCACAAGGGGCGGTGACAGGCTCACAGGGGGCGGAGACAGGCTCAGGGTACCGGTCAGAATACCGGTCAGGACACCGGTCAGGATACCGGTCAGGATACCGGTCAGGATACCGGTCAGGCTCAGGATACCGGTCAGGATACCGGTCAGGCTCAGGATACCGGTCAGGATACCGGTCAGGCTCAGGATACCGGTCAGGATACCGGTCAGGATACCGGTCAGGATACCGGTCAGGATACCGGTCAGGCTCAGGATACCGGTCAGGATACCGGTCAGGATACCGGTCAGGCTCAGGATACCGGTCAGGATACCGGTCAGGATACCGGTCAGGATACCGGTCAGGCTCGGGTACCGGTCAGGCTCAGGGTCGGCAGGAGACCCAGTTTCGGGAAGGACAGAAAGACCGAACAGGACCTCCATTCGGCCTCGGATCTGCGCCCCTCCCCCCCAAAAAAATTCCGGGGAATGTCCAGAAAAGGCAATGGCTCTACCTTCGAGCGGGGTGTGGGCAGGTGACGATACGGCAACTCGGCAGCCATCTTGGGCTGCGGGGTGTCAACCCTCCAGGGTTGTGGAGTGGCGGCCATCTTAGGTTGCCGGGTGTCCACCCTCCTGGGCTGTGGAGTGGCGGCCATCTTGGCCCGCGGGTTGCCAGGAAGAGCTCCGGGAGGTAATGCGGTGCTCAGCCGCCGGATGTAGGCATCCCAGCCGTACTCATCCTCCGACTCCTCCGACTCGTCCTCCCACTCCGACTCCGACTCCCACTCAGACTCCGACTCCCACTCAGACTCCGACTCAGGGCTGAGTGGCTCTCTCCCATGCCGCATGGCTCTATAGTTCACCGGTACCCAGATGGGTGGTGGGGCGGATGGTCGTGGAGGAAGAGGTGGTCCAGGTCGAAACGCGCACCGGCGAAGATCAGCCGGTACCACGGCAGACTGTTCATCTCTCCCAGAACAGCCTTTCCTTCTCTGCTGCGTCCCTCTTGGTGGGATCATACTGTCACGTCTGGCTCACAGGCAGGTAGCAGGAAGCGGACACAGGCGCAGAGAATTCTATAATAAAGTCTTTATTTACCCAGACTAACACCGAAAACACTTCGGGTCTCACGAAAACAACAAACAGACGATCGTAACGATCAGAAACTCCGAACAGGAGAACACAGGAACGTACCTCTGTACGTACATCCAACACGTACAAACAATGATCCCACAATCACCAACAGAATGAGGCAGGGTTAAATACAGGGGCTAAATGCCCAACCAAACACAGGTGCGGAGAAGTCTCAGGTGCAGTGAATGTCCTTGATTGTCTCTCTGCTGACAGGGGGAAGTGCCAATACTGGCATAGAGAGGGACAGAGGGAGGGATAGACCTCAGGTCCTCACACATAGGGAGATCTGTGACCAACCAGAACAGTTGACCCCAAAAATAAGAACCAGAAGGGGCAAACTGAGTCCAAACACCCAGACCGACAACTGGGCATTGGGGAAAGTGCAGGTACTTCCAGGGCGCTCCCATGTTTGGCAGTAGCTGGGGCCGATGGTCTTCCGTGTTCTCCCGGATCTGCTTCAGTAGTGGTGCTGCGCCAGTGCTGGTAGACCTTAGCGTCCTGAAGTCCATGGGCACCCCCCGCAACCGACAAACCCTGGCGATGGTACTCCTCTTGCAGCTGCCGGGGCCGATCTCCCTTCTCCTCAGTCTCTCGGGTTAAGCATACATGGAGGAACCACGACAGTGCACACTGTTGTATCCTAGACAGCGAGCACCCCTCACAACCTTTCTGTACATCTGTAAACATGGAGGCAGGACACAAGCACAGGGCGAAAGGAGGATGTTTAATAAACGAACAGAGACTAAATTACAAAAAATTACAGACATTACACAAAACCGGCAGGAAGCAGGAACTAAAATAGGGTCTGTGAAGAAGAAAAACAGGTGCAGGTATTAAGAAACAAAAACAAGTGTCTGTGATGAAGTGAGAGAGTGCACATTGGCAGTAGTATAGCAGCGTATAAATGGATCGTGGTGGCCCTCAGAAGATGCTGCAATTGCTTTATTTAAGTAGATGCTCGACCAATCAGTTATTCAAACCCAATGAAAGGATCACTTTTTGTGTCATTGGGTTGGGGTCCAATTTCTTCAATAAATCTTTCATATGGTGGAATGGTGCTCCTGAAAAACGGTCTATTTAAATTAAAGGATCTGTGAAATATTTAATTCCCTTCAGATTCGAAACTCCAATAAAGACAATTGTTTTTTTAAATCTCAAGGTGCCAGTCATGTATCTTTCTCTGAGTCCCAAGATGTTATACAGGTTTCTGGTGCAGCAGCTGTGTGGGCAGGTGGTGGGTAAAATTGTAATTGCCTTTATGTAGTGTATGTGAAAATGTGAAAATTGTGGACAGAAGACTGTTCGTCTTTTGAGGACCTTCCCATGATCATAACATCCCATTTGTGTCCTTGTGTTTGTAAAGTGTATGTAGGACTAGGTTCCTTGATTGTGTAATTGGGTGTGGGTTCTCTGCAGGTGCCCCCATAATTGATCAATCAACAGCCCGTTGAAAAATAAGACACAATGTCATAATGGGTAATTAATTATAGCCACATGACAAACAACTGTTTCTGTAGCCTGTTCAAAGTTGGACTTCCCATAAGATGCCGTTGAGGACTCCCTTGACAGCGGCCTGCACCCGACGGAAAGGGCATTATTCTAGAAACATCTGAGCTGGGGGAGAAAAGTCATTGGTAACCAGTTCTTCTAATCGAATTACCCTTATCTGATTAGTGCCTATTAGTGTGGGAGCGAAGAGTTTTACAAATTCTGAAAGCCGGCAGGCATTATAGAAGTGGAATCAATTCTGGCCAAGTCCATTAGAGAGACCTTACTATTCATTGGAGTATATATTTGAGGTTTTATAATTATCACACTTTTATTAAG
Organism: Dallia pectoralis; assembly: GCA_029465975.1. Lineage (NCBI taxonomy): Eukaryota > Metazoa > Chordata > Actinopteri > Esociformes > Umbridae > Dallia > Dallia pectoralis. The sequence continues at coordinate 9,217,003 of CM055744.1, forward strand.
AGGCAATTTCGTCTAAGGACAAAAGATGTAATTGGAGCTATCCGTGTGCCCCTAATTCTTGAGGCAAAGGCATAAATGGTGGCCACATCGGCATTTGGCTCTCGGTTAAAGGAGTCTGGTAGGGGAGGATTTCACAGTGGCTCTCCCCTGGTTTAGTGTTCTGGGGAGAAGCTCATATAAAAGCATATCTGGAAAGAGATGGTCTCGTGCAATTTCACTGGTTTCATCTACAACTCCTGTCAGTGCAGAATTATTTTTTTTGCCAAGTGGATGATGTAACACAGGATGAGGTAAATCTAGATTTGTACCTGAACTTACCCAATTGGACAGCCTTGTTTGAGGCTTATAAATTAAAGAGCTTTATGAGGCTGACGTTATGATTAATAACTGTGACAGTGTTCTCTGTGAATGTTACAGTGCCGCCAGCCTCCGCAATACCCTGTCTGAACTCCTCTACGGGCGTCAGCACCTGGGCATGCTGGAAATTGTCAGAACGTGGCCTCAGAACGGTGTTAGCCCAGGAGCAGGACAGAGCACGTCTCATTCATCAGCAGCAGTTTTGTGTTTGGCACATCAAGTGATTCAAGATTATTACTATAGTTTTACTATTTCCCACATTTTAGAATAATAGTGACAACACCAACATTAAAAAATGCATGGACTCACGTAGCCACCCAAAAAGTGTTACACAGATCAAAATACATGCTATATTATATATTATTGATTCACCCTTTGTCTTGGTGATAGTGTTTAAATACTTGTTTGTTGTTTTATTAATGGCCATTTTGTTAAAAAAAATGTACAAGCAAATAAAACATTGTTATGACATATCTTAGCCTTACTAGTGTTAGATTTAAACAATGGCAATCTGGATTTTAGGCGTCATATTATCACAGATTATATTATTAAAAGCTATAGGAACCAACTAAAATGTAATTTCCCTTTGTCTCAGTAACACGTGTAATGCTGCGCACAGATCAATAATTAAAAAATATAGTTTTTTTTCTAACAGAACAGTGCTAAGTGTGTTTAAAATAAATTAAACCAAGGGAACTCGTGTGGTTTTATACATCACTGCTTTCTCATTAAAACAATTTCCTTTCGCAGCGATCTCTGGGCAGGTGGGATCTGTACACACACACACACACGCACACACAGACATTTGCAATGTGTCTTTATTTATATATTTCTGAAAGAAAAAAGATCCATTCCAGCTTCATCGTGGGAGCCCAAAGTGGAAACTCATTAACCAGTGTCTCTCAAAGAGCACAATACCAATTGGCAAGATAAAAAGCAAAAACAATTTAAATTGTTAATTTTGAACAATGAGCTAGAGGTGCTGATTGCTGCAGGCAAACACCACTTAATGAGAGGATTGTCTGGTTAGCAGCAGCAAGCATCTGATAAAGCACTGATAAAGTCAGCAGGCCCATCTCGACGTCCAAAATGCCATCCTTTTCCCTAAATAGGGCACTACTTCTGACTGAGACGCACAAGGTTGTTGTCAAATGTAGTAAACGTCCTAGTGGTGCTATTGGTCTTGGTCAAAAGTAGCACACTATAGGAAATAAGGTGCCTTTTAGCGTACAACCTTTGTCACTCAGATTTACCTCTGAGTTTTATTGGCAGAATTATGTCAACAATAAGTGCAGTTTAATTGCATATTTAATTCCATAGACGCATGCAGTACATTAACATATTAACAATTCCCTACACAGTTAGATGTCAAAATATGAATATAGAACAAACCTTTGATCTTAAACTGAACAAAAATGAAAAAAACATCACTTCATTACACAATATTTATGTTTATTATAGTTACTATTTTGAGTCAGTTAAACGTTTAAAGTAAGGACAGTGCTCAAAAGCAGTAGCCAGGACACACATGCAGGGAGAAGAGTACTTTTAATGAAGTACTAATATAGAACAAAATGTACATTTGGGAAATAGAAACACAGGAACACAGGTGAGTCAGATGACAAAGAACAGGTGTTCATGTTCCAAATGAGGGAGAGGTTGTTGAATCCCCTGCTGTGTCAGGATGAGAAATGTATTGGATCCCTGTAATTAAAGAATGACTATATCTGAGTATATCAATATAGGTATAAAATATGTCACTATGCGGCTTGGGAGCACTAGTGTAAAACTCTAACAAGATCTGAGCTCCATTATTCGCCACAGTAATAACATATATGAATGCCTAACGCCCTGAATGGCCAATACACACAAAAAAAACTGAAAGTGCACGTGCAAATATTCTTGCAAGGCTTAACCGTAAACCTTACTGTAAAAATATAAACACTATTCTGTGTAGGGCTGTCACAATTATTACATAATTGCTTGATCGTGATTATTTACCCAGGTTGCCATTATTTACCATGATCGCAATTTCTGATAAGGCAACGGTTTTTGGACGATCTTTAGATTGCAAAAATATGTTTCCAAGAGAGTTTAATACAGTTAATACAGTTTCAAATTTCATTGTCATTAAATAACTTCTGCTTACATTGATTATTACAATATTATTTATATTAACAATAAAGACAATTATATCACTAATCACAATTATATGTGTGGCAATTAATCCTCACCTAAAATGTCATAACCGTGACAGCCTTAATTGTGTGGATAGCGAGCTGGATATTTTTAAATACTGACTTGGTGAATTGCAAGACCTGTGAGAGGAAGAGTATTAGAAAGCCAATGACATCCCTTGGTTGGATGAATTTGCCTTGTCGGTAGAATTCAAAATCCTTTCTTCCCTGTTAGTGCTTGGACACCTGTTTTTCATCGTCATCGCCATCACATGAGTTCCTGATTACTGTCTCTATTTAACGGCCTCCTCTGATGTGAAATTGTTTATAATGTTCTGTTTTCTTCTTGTTTCTGGTTTTGTTGAGTTTCTTTAGTCCTCCTCTCTCCTTTGCATGTAAGACCATCGTTATGTTGGGTTGAAAAATGGGGAGGCATGCAAGCTGAAGAACATCATCCCAGCCTTGAAGCACAAGGATGACAGAAAGTTTTGGGAGTGCTTTGCTGAGGAGGGACAGGAGCACTTCACAAAGTTGATGGCATCATGAGGAAAGAAATTTGGAGATTATATTTTTGAGGCAACATCTCGATACATCAGTCGGGAAGTTAAGGCTTGGTCGCAAATGGGTTTTCCAAATGGTCAATGACCCCAAGCAAACTGGCTTAAGGACAAGAAAGCGAAGGTATTGGAGTTGCTATCATAAATCCTTCAAACTTCAACAGTAGGTTATCATTTCTTCCTCATGCCTCCATTTTTGGCTCTCCAACCTCTTCCTCCACTGCCCTCTCAGCAAGATCTGTCACTTTGTCTTTCAGATCTCTCAGTTTGTCTCGCCTTTGATTTCCTCTCTCTTTTGCTTCAAAAGACTTGCTGACCTTATCTTTTAATGCCTCATCTACACCTTTACCAGGGAGTTTTCTGTTGGTTTTGCAAATACAGATTTATCTAGAAAAATGTATTTGGGTTATTTATTGGTGATTTTTGATTACATTTTTATTTAATTTCTGAAAGAATCACACAAAAAAGGCAGGTAAAAAATATCATCTGAATAATCATCTGACAGTAATTTATTTATTTCTCAGTCCACGCACCCTAGTTTGTAAACTACTGAACTAATTCAATGGAAGATGGAATGAACAGAATGCTGCATTGGTAGTTTTTGAAAACATGTATTTCAGGTAACAAAATACTATAAGAACAATAATACATTCTATTGGGATTATAAAATATTCTCCAACACACATCCCTACGTGGAACAATAATCCAATTAATCCCAATGATGTCTCGATATATATGAGAGAGACAGAAGAGGAAAAAGAGAGAGAAGAGGCACAGAGAATGAGGCAGATTGGTCGGGAGAGTCTGAACGCCATTACACACCAGGAGCGAAGCCAATAAACGACACGGAAAAAACGATATATTCGTGTGCGAATGTCTTGCACAAAACTATACAGATCAGGCGCTACACGTTATTGCCAAACAATCACATTTTATTGAATCCCAGCTAAAAGAATGGTGTCAACTTCAAGCTGGCTTTTGATAATGGGTAGCCTAGGCAAATCCGTAGATCAAGGTACAACCGTGATTGGTCAAGCAAAACATTTTGCTAGAGAAACCTTGCAGAGACTAAAATACCTGCCACAAAACCACAAATTTAAAGTTTGCGTTTGATGTACAAGGTACAATAGACCCGAAGGGAATTTGAATTATTAAAAAAAATCGTTTTGCTTATTCGTTTCGCTCCTGGTCTGCGATAGCCTTGGGTCTTCTTGGCTGTGCCTTCAATGTAGCAAAAATACACATTCCAATGATAACATTTAGCACAGCATAATGCTTGTCCGGAATGGTAGGCAAAGCCTGGGTTTTATATACAACTGTTGCCAGTTTCTGTGTAAAGATGTTACTTTTTTGGAACTTGCACAGGCTAGCTCAAAAGACAGACCTCAGGCTATATTGATACAAGTGTCTTTGCAGAAACGGTAGCTCTACTGTTCGATATCTTAACTGACAAATCAGGCTGATAGCTGATCACTGTTAGCATTCCAGGTGGATTTGTCACCTCTGGCATTAGTTTGGCAAATTACACATGGAGTCAGCTCCAATGTTTTCACATTTTTCATGGAGCTAACCTAAATGTACCTGTTCTGAAACCACACTAAACTCCTAACTAATTTGTTATACAGTGGTGATGCTATTTTCAGAGCAGCTAATAATCATTGTTCGTCTGAGCTGGGCCATCAGTGTTATGTCCGTGGTGAAACTCACTTGAGGCTGGGCTCCTTCAGAGAATTTAACAGACTGGTCAACTCTAATGGGATAGAGTTGGGCATCAGTCTCCATGCACACATGCCTTCAAATTGAAGCGGCTTCTACAGGAATCTATTTTTACAATGACAGCAGTGTGGTGGCAACATTCGGTGAACAGGAGGCCATCCGCTTTGTCAAATTCATTTGGGTATTGCTCGGCTCTAAAGTTGGCGTTAACATACTATTTAGTTGTTTTTTGGGACTTTTCCCTATCGCTGTGGAAGTTCACATTGACGTTTATCACTCTAGTGGAGATTGCACAGCAAGTGTACAGTTTTGACCCACTTAGGAACACACACACTGCATGCTTTTTATGTTCTTTCAGATCCAGTTGGCAAAATGAGGTGGTAAGTTTTATTGCTACTACGACAAGCTTACAAATATGTATTTTTTACAGTTCTTTTTAAAATCTGTTTTATTATACATTTCATTATGACAGAACACAACAATTTAGGTACATGTGACATTTAAATATGTACAGTCACTGTTTCATTATATTATATTATTATATTGTACTATATTTTATTACTGTATTATTCAAATGGAGTCATTTATTTTTTCAACAACTGTATATCTAACAGGAGGTTTGGCCATATCATCAAATATATCATCCTTATAGCAGCTAGTTAAAATAACGTTAGCTATGCTAATGGAAGAATGACACATATTAAACTCACCTCAACATGTTTTTTAAAGTCTTTAAACTCATCCTTGGCAGCTGAAATATTGCTGCTATACTGATGTTGTTGTTGACCCCTATTACTGATGGGCATTGTCACGAACCCTGCTGGTGTAGTGAGGTTAAAAGCCAGGCAGAGCAGATAATCACATTTGTGGTGTTCATTTAATCACAAAGGAAACAAACACATGGACCGAATGGAAGAAAAAACATACTACAATGAAAATAAATTGCGCTACACAAGCGACTTAATACAAAACATTCCAACCGATAGGACTTCATTACCACTCTTCCGAATATAGCAATGTGAAGTAAAAACAATGACAAGTTCAAACCCAAACAAATGAGCTAAATAGCCCCAGTGATTTGCTAACAAGCCCCAGCAGGGCTAACAATCAAACAGACACACCAGAAACAGAAACTACACCCCACCTAACTCCCTGTGTGAAACCAAACTGGTACTGACTGGTGACTGGTACATTTTAGTGTGGTCCTGGGTTAAATGAGTTTTGTACATCTTTTCATATTTGGACACTGCCATGGCTCTAAAGACACTACACTGAACCCAACTGATAGATAAACTGGAGAGAAGCCGGCATTAAAACTTATCACACAACTGTCACTGGAAGGTGAGGGAATCTAGTCTCCCCCCATGTTTCCCAGTTTCCTTTTTCTCATTCACGCATCTCCAGACATTGTCTTCTCATGCTTATCATTCACACCAGATCGCCATTAGTTGATCATTATGTGTATATATTTTGCTCCTCTGCCTCTCCTGTTTGTGAATCATTGTTTGATGTCAAGTTTGGTGCGTGTGCGCTGTTTGTTTCTTGTTTGGTTTCAAAGATATTTTGAATTCAAATCAAATAATGTCTTTAAGAAGCTTTGCACCTGTGTCCTCTGTCAACAACCTTCGCCACCACAACAATCGTGACAACACCATTCTCTTTCTTAAACCATATGTTGTTGTGGTTCTCAAGACTGGGGTGTGAACAAGCCCCTGCTTGCTTCCTCATTGTCACACTCTGAAAATAAGCTGAAAGGTTCTACAACATTTTCATTTTCCAAAACAAAGTAAAAGTGGTTATGGCTGCAGTACTGGCTTGGCAGAGCATCACCAGCAGTTTAGACTATTGGTTATTGTTTCATTTCAAATCCAATGTGCTGGACTACAGAGCCAAAACAACACAACTTTTTGCCACCGTCCAAATATGTATGCACTGCAGTGTATTTTGGATCAGATTGGAGACTTGGATTGAAAATTTTCCTTACTGGAGACAGGCTCTACGGACGTCTCCAAGAACGACCTGTGTGAGTTTCCTATGAGCCAATTAACAATAGGAAGAATTGGGCTTCTAATGCCTGTAAATAAGTGCAGGCTCAAAACTGCCTGCTCCCTCAGCAGCGTGCGTACGTGCGTTTCTGCAAAACCCCCAGGCTTCTCTTTGACTGGGTCACAAACTACACATTCAGCTTTGGTGGTTATTCAGTTAGACACAGGGTATAGGCATTTTGGACTTATAACGAAAATATTTTCACACTTGCAGAAACCTCATTCACTAAATGCCTATGGCAGTTTCTTTACAATTTATAAGTGCCTAACTGTGCTTTGTGATTGGATGCTGATCTTCGTCACCACATTAAGTAACATTTGCTTATTTATTGATAAATTCTTTTCCTGATTTATCCAGGCTAGTGGTTGATCTTTCTAAGCACTCTGAATCTATAGAAACTCACAATTAAAGTTTACAGGAAATCCGGTCTCAGCTGTTTGTTTGTCCATCTAGAGTTGGTCAGGTCGATTTTCATCCAGAGATTATTTCTACTTGACTGTAAACAGAAATACACCTACATGTCTATTATAAAGCTGATAGACTTGCTCAAATCAACTGAAAAAGTTAATTGTTTTGTTAGCATGGACACTATTTTTTTAGTGTTGGATTGTATAAAAATTCCCTACAAATAATTGGAAAAACAGATTCACAGTGAGTAAACATTACTTACTGTTGTGCCTGAACATTGTTAACACTAAGTACAGCTACAAAGAGACAAGCTACCATTCATTTCCAATGTGAGAAAGCTACACTCAAAATCAAAATCTCCCTGCAAGAGTGACATTTTAATGTTGAGATATGTTATGCTAATTGACAGCAAGCGAGCGGTGACAGAGTTCGGCGATAACCAATGGCAGGGTAGATATGCTCTGTACAGGAAGTCCCTTTGCGTTTCTACCAGCTAGCTGAAAACTCACTAGCTTGCTAATATGACATGAACGAGAAATATTACAATATTCTCGGGCGCTGGCGTGGCTGCTGCCATCTCCCATATGTACTGCTGCATGTGTTTTAATGTGGTCCATTGTTCTTTGAGCAAAACAACATCACTCTTTTATTTATCAAAAAAGGCATGAACATGAATAGAAAGTACATGTTAATTTTTAAATATTATTTTTTTATAAAAAAAACACAAGCTTTTTGTTCTTCAGTATGCTATTGAACTCATGCTGCTCATTTCGTCTTTGATGGATTGTGTTGTTGCTGTCAAACATTAGAAAGCTTCCATTTTTTAAAACAGACCACTGCTGAGTAAAAAGGAACAACAACTTGCTGACGCAAAGAAACAAACTTAAATTGCTTGTGAAGTCACGTACTTAAACATCTATAAAACTTTACAAATGGTTAAGATCTTCAACAAACATTTGTTTGATGAAAGAAACTGCATTTGTCCTCATCCGACATTTATCATGCAAGCTGTCTGAGGTACGAGACCCCCGTGTCTGTCAAAAAGTCTTCAATTACTATCAAAGATAAAAAGTAGTACATGATATGATTGTCTGGCAAAACTATCATTTCTCTATTTTCTAAATTATTTGACTACATCTAATTTCCCAACAATTTCAAAACAGTTCCTCTAATTGAGACATGTTTGACAAACTAAGGACCACCTGTCTAGACCTGGAAGTCTGGGTTTGTTAGACACAGCTGTTTCAAATGGATTCTCTTGTAGTTTCTTGCTGAAGACTCTGCTTTGAAAATCTCAGACACAATTTGAACCTCGGCGTGTTCACTGGAAGAGAAGAATTCTGATTTGTCCCGCTCGTTGTTCACATCAGTTTAGCTGATGCATGAAATGTACATTTTCTTTGTGGAAGGGAGAGGGTTTCTTTCAGATTTCTTATGCTGCATTTGTCAGAATGCTGCCTGTGTTTAACATATTTCACATTTCAAATTTTTGAACTTGGAGATGAATAGAACTTTAGGCTGAAGGCTTCATGCAGTCATTTATAGAACACATACAATAGCTGCGATTTAAGATGCCCTAACCCCTATTGTGTGTCACTTCAGCATTACAGGTTGTTATAAAATGCATGTTTTGACATTTTTATTTTATTTTCCTCATTGAATTGCCCATTTGATGTTTTTACTTGTTTTTATTCTGATGCATAGAATATAAAATGCATTATAATTTTCCTCTGTAAAGCACATTGAATTGCTTCTGTGCATTGTGATTCATAAACAAACTTGCTTGCTTGCTATAAGGCTAGTATAGAAACCAAGGCAACACAGTCTAACACAGATGTCAAAGATTTGGAGATTGTATATAGAATTCCAGTCTGCTTTTTGGGAAATCAATGTAAAGTTAAATCAAACAAATTACCCCCGCTCAAAGCTCCTAAATCACTTTTGCTCAGTCCGTGGACTACATCATACTAATGAGCCCTGTCCCTCCAGTTGTTCACAAACGACTGTCTTTACAGTTTCTCACAAAGACTTTCAGCTGGATTACTGTAATAGGCCTTTGTTAATGTCTGATTAGACACCTGGGAGCAGTTGCTGGCTGTGCTGCTAGTCATGTTGAAGCCTTCTTGACACCTGTTGGAAACTGAGCTGGAAGCATCTAATTGTTCTATTGGCAATTTGTACTATTGCCCATTCATAAAGTCACACAGTAATTATTACTTGAGGAAAGCCTCCTCCAGCCAATCAGATCTTTTAAAGTGTGAAATAACATAGACCAGTGAATGAACCCATGAGAAGTGGAAAGAAGTCAAACCATTGGGTCACAAATCCAGGTGAGGTGTGTAAAGAGGAAGGACGGAGTCAGGTTAAATGTAGAGGATAAATCCTTTGCTTGTTGCTTTAATTGCTTCGCAGAGACTGCTAAATCATAAATGTACTAACTTGTACATAACAAAATAAACAAAGGTGCGACGTAGTGCCGAGAGCACTTTTTAAAGGAAGGCACAATAAACAAACACAACTTCTTACAGTACGTACATGTAACATTTAACAATTCCACACAAAGACAGCCAAAACACCAGGTACTTATGTACTGTACATAATCAGGGCAATGGACACTGGGTGTGTGTATTATGGGACGAGACAATTATGTGACATAGAGGGTACAGTGGAGCTAGAAGATTGGAGAGAGCGACCGCCGAATCCTGCCTGCAGGTGGCGATAGACTGGCCTCGGAGGGAGCTGTGACACATTGACTGTTGAGTCAAGTGTAATTGGCATGCTACTGGCTACACATCTACCACCATTTACTTTTGATTGGTCAGTGGCCGGGAACAAAACATTTGGAAATGTTAGCTTTCGGTTCTGTAAATATAAATTAAAGATTAGCCATTGATACATATGTGAAGAGGCAGTGGGACAGTCTTTTTTAATTTAGTCCCTATAAAGAGTTAAATTGTAATTTACGGTTGAAGTCGGATGTTTACATATACCTTAGTCAAATAAATGTAAACTCCGTTTTTCATTTATTACTAGTAAATATTCACGGTCTTAGGTCAGTCACCACTTGATTTTAAGAATGTAAAATGTCAATATACAATTACTACACAGGTAAGGGCAATATAAATAGTGACCAGGTGTCTGTGCTCGAAATGAGGGAGAGATCAAGAACTTAACTTTGAGTTTGTCCTTCTTGGCTACATTCTTGTGTCTGACCACCTTACAAATTTCTCTATTTTTCTGAATTCACATTAGTTTACACACAGTGAGATTAAACAGGAGAATTAGTTATTCCTTTTTATAATTGGATGAATAAGTGATTTTCACATTGCAGTCACCTGCAACCACAGGGAGTTCCAAAGTAACAGAGAATCACCTACTTGAGATTGAATTACTTGATAGTCCTTTCAGAAGGGACCAATCATATTGTCTGTTAAAACTCCTTCGTAGAGTTTATTCAGATTGTTTTATTATTCTGATGTTTTTCTTCTGTTTAACTGCAAACCAAAGAAATCATTATGAGCATACCAAATACATTTTGAAGTTCAACAGTTTACTAAAATAAATGGTGCGATATCTGAATTTGGGCCACGACTCTGTACACAGCATGGCGATTAGGTAATGTAAACATTATAACTTATAGACATTTTGGTCAATTGACTGACAAAACATTTTCTCCTACTGCCCAGACCTGAGGATCTGTTAGGGTTAACTGCTTTGCCCAGGGAAAGAAAAAATAAAATTTTCCCCTTTTACCAGGTTGAATTAGATTGGTTGCTCTAACCACTAAGCTGCCCGCTACCCCCAAAGATATGGTTATCACTCGACATATATTTTCCAAAAAAGCCATAAACACATTCAGCTAGAAGGAAGGAATGTAAGTGGGTGCGGGAGTCGAGCTAGTGAGTTCAGAGTCAATGTTGGAGATTCTAACCCAAGGCTAGGTTACTGATTAGCTGTCACTCAGGTTACCCTGGCAACGTGGTCCCTAGCACAGTGAGAAGTGTCCCTCTGCAGCAAGACAATCAAACTGAGGTCAGAGGTTCGAAGCCTACCTTAGCTCTAGACGTCTCTGCGTTTCTATTCAAAGTTTTTGTCTGTGTGGAGGCTGAGAGAAGATATTTTGTACACTACCACTGACATCTAAAATTGCAATAGTTTGTTCTAAATAGTAGGAAATGATGCAGTTGAGGAGAAATGTGACACTTTTATATCAGCGATAAGAACATACTCTTATTCCAAGACACATCACTCAATTCCAAGATTATTGGTGGCAGTAGATAGGATTTGATAATGTGACAATTAAAAGTGAACAAGATGATTAATCGTCCTCAGACCCAAACGTTAACAGTGAAAATCTACGTGCGAGCGTGTATGTTCGTATGCACAGGCAGGGCTGTAAGAATAAAGCATCCAAATGTAGCAGTGTATGGTTTACCTATAGGTGTATTTGAATAACCCATGCCATTCTGCCCTCCTACAATCCGTGATTTAGGTTGAGCCAACCTTTTAATAATTCACAGTCATAGCTCTGCTACAGAACAGTTGTGGAGGTGTGTTCCATTGGAGATTGGGGAGTGCTAGCATGCATAATTAGCACTGAGGGGTAACAGTGGTGCATGCCCCACAACAGTGGCTAATGTTGACGCTTGATTTAAGATAATGAGCTAAAGGTCTGCTACAACGCTAATTACCAAAACAACATAACTCTGGGTGAACATATGTGCTCTGAGATTTCAAAGAGAGTTGATGCTGAAGGTCCAATGAAAGGGTTTCCAAGAGCACTTTGAGTAAACCTTAAAGCAGTGATCTGGTTAGTGTTATTTTAAGTAGTGGACTTTGTAAACTGACCAAATATACCCTAACGAGACAAACCTGCATGTGATCAAATATCCCAGTACATTTCTCCAAAGAAAATCAAGAAAATATTAATAAGACTTCCTCTAAGACTTCCTCTAAAAGCACTATCCAGATACATTTTTTACACCGGTTAGGAATACAGTGAAAACACAAATCGGTACCAGCTTGACTCCTGTCCAATTTAGCATAACAGCAAACGTTAACTCGCGAAGTACTTTGTCAAATAACACAGCGGAGATTAGATTGTCTCTTACATGTTTAGTTCCGTAAGGCCTCTCGCTGTCACGTAGTTTGGACTCTGTCCCATATTAACAAAAGCTTTTCACATTCCTTCAACACAACAATCTCTTCCACCGTAGGTGTCAGAGCGATCGGCATGACTACTACTGATGGTGAAATCACAATAGGTTATGGATTACACTCAGTGGATATAAATCTTATTAAGCCATGTACGTGGTGCATTCACGCTTGCACATTGATATTTAAATAAGTCGCCTAACATACAAACAAGTATTTGCAGAGATGAAACGGTTTGGCTTATGTGCTTACGGGATTCCGACAAACTCGGATGTGATCACACTTATGTCAAAGCACCTTTCTGGCATAATTTCCCATCATATGCAATCTGATCACTACATTAACATTTAATAATTTTTCATGCTTTCAAAAATAATATATAATTAATTGCAGATGCGTTGAACTATTGTTAGGTTTTTTTTAATCTGAAAAAGTTTTGTAACTGTAACTTTTTCAGAGGACTCATTTTTTATCTTGTGTGTGTGGTCCAGTCCAAATGAGTGAAGCTGTCTTACCTGGCTTTCTATGACAGAAACGTATGGAGCTGCCATGCAGGTCAGCTGTTGATTTTGGTCCGATCGATTCTCCTGCTTTAGCTCACAGCACTGCCAGTTTGACTGACAGAAATATAGTGAGAAATGAACCATTCTTTTAGCAGGAAAGCCAAGCCACCGACACTTTTTGTTATTTTTAGTTTCCCAATAAACGTGTCACTCTCAGAAGATGCCACATTCAAAAATACGGTTCTGGAAAAAAGTAATGACTCTGAGTTGTGTGTCTGTGTGCAGACATATATTTTCAAAGGCCATGTTTCTTCCGTTCACCCAAGCAGTGGACTAGGTATTTATTTGTCCCCATAGGGGTGCCGTTATGCTTGCAGGCTAGTCCTTAGTGGCGGAAGCATATTAGTAAAATGATTGCATCTGGAATAAAAATACTTTCAAACAGTTCAGCCACGGGGAATATAGATGAGGCCTTCATGGTTAAAGGGTAGCACCTTTTTTAAAGTGTGGGAGCTTATTCGAAACGCTGAGGTGGTGTTTCAAGGCAACTAAATAACCCATTGTCTTGTCCCCTGATGGACTGTTGAGAGCGCCAATATAGCAGGAATATAAATATAGAAAGCTGGGGGAGGCATTTTCATTCCCATGCATGTCTAACCTTTAGATACCCATGGCTACATTTACAGGGAAACATTTACTGGCATCATTACCTGGAATGTTTAGTTGATGATACGAAGAAAGAGGAATTTAGCGCTACCAAAGCTACACAATATACTCATAATGCTCACATCTCATCATATCCTAGGCTCAAAACCCACTGTATATAAATGTACAATTGTCACAATCCCTGGTGTGGTGTTGTGGCACGAACCAAACGCAGGCATATAACGTTCAGTGGATTTATTATAAGCAAACACTGAGCGGAAGAACATGCAACTAATCTTGAAATGAAAATGCACTTAATAAAGCGACTTACGAAAAGAATTCGAGTCCTGTTAGAGCCCCGCCCCTCACGAGCCTAGAATAAAGCCAGATCTCTGCAGGCTCTGGCCGAGGGGAGGTGAGCCAGATCTCTGCTGGACTGTTTCAGTTGTTGAGTTTTCAGAGCCCAATATTTGGTGGGTTCAACCACTATGAAAGGCACGCGTGTCACACTTGAAGTATGATCGGATTATGAGTCCCTGATTTACATACATACATCGAGCATTTTTCATTGTCTTTGTAGCAAGTCTTCTGCATAAAGAGTGAACCCAACATTCAAACATAGCAACCCAGCAGCATAGGTGGTGCCTCCGAGGTAGTATTCAGGAAAATGAGCTCAACTCACCGTAATTCCGCATGTAATTAGAGGCCCGTTAATGAACGAGCAGCATTAATGATCAGCCGTCAGTAACATTTACGTTGGGCCTGTAGAAATTAGTCTATTGTGCTGAAAGAGACATTAATATCATTGACTTTCTTCCTGACAAATCGGCTCAGATGAACAGGCCTGGGTGGAGAGTCTCCTGTTAATGAGCACCAAGTCGTTATCAGGGCCGGAGGTGCATTGATAGGTGTGTTTCGCTAACCCATCTATTTTGCATGAAATTGATGTATAGGTCCCACTTAGGACTAGGCAAGTATTGCACTTGAAGACGGATGTTTTTCACACAGTTCCTTTACTGGACTTTTGTCACGTTAGTTTTCTCTCGGCATGTTTCTTCTATCAAGTTAGGAAAACATTTTGGGGGCAGTAAATATGACTTTTGAGGTTCACCATAAATAAGCCTGTTTAATACTGCACTGTTGCGGATGACTCACGTCCAGTCATAGTATGTTTTATGACTTATCATACGGATAACAACGATGTTTATTTGCATTCTAGTTGTTAATGCCACAGTGCCCTATGGGTAATTCTGACATTTTACATGTATCGTCCTCTGTAGAGCTATTTGTTTAAAAGCTTCAGTTTCAGGAGGAATAGAGGCTGATCCTCAAAATGAATCATGTATTTAAGATAAACAAGTGCACAAAGTCCATTATTCTAGAGAGAAGCCGAATCTGTTGTGTTATTAACTGTTTCTGGAGGCATTATTCCTTCTAATCTGCTCTCGCTGAGCTTTAGGCTATTGTCATGCAAGAGTCTAAAGAGGTTTTTTTTTTCAGTGGCACAAAGGGCTTATTTTAAGCAGTAATGGATAATCTGTAAAGTGTGTCCGGCCGGCGCGTACATTACGCGGCTTGTTACACATGGATGTGTGGACGTGTTGGCAGCCGGACCGACTGACCCAGAAACAGTGCCATTGTGTTAAGCTCCCCTTAACCTACTCCGTAGGGGGTTGTGGCGGAGACGGGCCTGTTCTGGGTCTAGAGCTCTCTCAAGGTTTTCAGGCGATAAATCTGCCTTCAGCGCGGTAAATAAAGTGCACTCTGATTAGTGTACTTTAGATCAATGTACGAAAAACATTTTGAACGACTGACTGAAGGATTTGCTGAATGCCTGCCTCGGTCTCTAATTCACAGATTAACCTTAAAATGTGCAATAATCTCCTTGATAAGTCAAAAAGATGAATATATGATTCTTACGATCTCCATGTCATAACAATGCAGAAATAATGGAAAATAGGCTCCAGCCCATCAGCGTGACCAATTAATGAGTAGATTACAATATCCTTGCTGCTACCAGATTGTTTCCTGTAACAATAAATGCATGCAAAATCAAATAACCATTTTTTTCCGGTCTCCCAATCACCTCAGGGTATCTTGAAAACATCCAGTCGCCCAGTCAAGGCCCCGTACATAAATCTCGCAGTGTCAGTACTAGAGGAAAAGATGTAAAATGAACAATTTACGAACGGCAAAGGTGTCAGGTGGAAGATTACCTCACGCCGGAGGAGTGATTTGAGCGATAGTCAGACTGTAGTCAGGCCCTCTCCTCTCCCCCCTGTTTGTCCTTGTCTGTCTCGCTCAAACTCCACCGTCTGTCATTCCTACCGCCTGCTCGTTCCAACACAGTCGTATACGAGTCTCAGTCGCGGGGCTGTCACCGCACCTCGTCTCTGTTACAGGGAAAGATGTGCAATCTTTCACTCGCAGGTCTGCTGGGTCAAATAAAATGCACGTGTCAACACTGTCGATTAATCTCAGGTCAAGTCCGTCACTTCAGCGTAATTAATTTGCCGCCATATATGGCTTTTATGGTCTAATGGTTGACAACAAACAAACCGCAATGGAAATCGCCGACTGCCATTCTGCATATTATTTTCCCTCTGTTTCAGGTCTGGATTTGGTGACATTAAAACTCCGGTGATTCGGCTCACGCGTGGTTGGCTTTGCATTGTCCGTAAACAGATTAGATGTGGTGAAGTTTGGATAAATGCCAGCAGTGTTACGTGTTTATTTCAGCTCCGTTGTTAAGCAGGTGCAGTAAAGAAAATAAAAAAAGGAAAACTAATAGGTGATTTCATGCAATGTGCAGCCAGCGATGTGATGTTCTAGTCCATAAATAGACTGCTAGCCAGTCAGCGGTCCATTGCTAACCAAGATGCCTGAAAGTATTTGACATTTTGACAATAAGAAGTATATTTCTAATCTACTTAATTAGTTAAAAACAATGTAAATCAGTTCCCAAAGGGAATAGTATGTATTCAGTATTTTCTGTTACCTTAATCGATTGTATTACCGTTGTATAAAAGTATGTTGGGTCATTTAGATTTAAAAAAGAAAATATTCAGGTTAAAGCACATCCATATTTAGATTCTCTCTCAAAGAGTCACACTCCACAGAGCTCAGGAATGTGTGTTCAATTACATTGGCCGTCTGGTTTCGACAGCAGAGGCGTCTGTGCCACAGAATGAATGTATGTTCTAGGTAGACACACATATCTTGTATGTATCTGTAAGAACAGCCATCTAATGATTACGTATGGAACAATCGTGAGGACAACTATGCTGCAATTCAAATAAATAATTGAATGTATCTCTTCCTTGACCTTTGACCGGGTTTCTCTATTATTTCTCCACTATACGCAACTGCTGAAATCCTACATTTGCCAAAAAATCCCTGGTTGCTACATTATTCAGATGTTTTTCGTATTAATGAACAATCCGGCACATCTCAGATTTTGCTCAGTTAGTTTAGGCACCTGTTTTCTACATATTCTGCTTCTCTCGCACATTATTTGTTTTATTACCATCAATGTGTGCACTTTACACTGTGCTTTAGCACCACTCTCTATTGTCCGCTATCGATTTGCTAGCTTTATTGAGTTAGCTTTGTTGAGTCTTGCTTGGCCAACAGAGCTATGTTTCAATACCTCTCTGCCCACCACGTCAATCACTTTCGCTCGCCTCAATGTGTTCTGGGACCTCCCTATTTACAAATGTAGCATACAACTTAATGTACAAATGCCCTTTGAAACGACATTTAGCTGTGTGCCGATTTTTGTCAATGAGGACAGTGATGGGGAGGTGGTTGAGACATAATCGCCGTTTCGTGCACCTCCATCCTGCAGAGTGGAAATGCCGCAGCTAAATCTACACAACATGTTATAGTCCGTCCGAGGTTTAGGTGGTGACGTTTGACAGAACTTTTCCAAATGTGCTATGTTGAATCCATTAACACTGTAACCTCCTGCCCTATAAAAGTGCAGCTAAATATGTTTGTCAAGTTATCATTTTTATGACATCGGAGGCCTCAGAGTTTCACGAACTAGTTTGTTACAACAAATGCCGCTGATTTTTGTGCAAGGAACAAGACAGAAGTATGAAAATGTATGAGATTCTCACTGGATATATAGGATCAGTGCATTCAGTTTTTCCCTTCCACAGAGAGAATTAGTGGTTACGAGGGTTGTGTGTGTGGGTGGTCCTATATAGCTCAGAGCCAAGCACTTTCAATGCCAATCTTGTGGGTTCAAAGGTCAGGAGAATAGAGGTATTTAAATGGAAAAAGTGTCTGCTAAATGACTTAAATGAAAAGTGTTATTCTTTATAGATGAGAAATAAAATATTGCTAGGTTTGTGTTTTTTGCTCGATTTTAACACAATAATTCAGATGATTCACAGCTCAAGGACAGAGGTCAGACGAGACAACCAGAAATACTTTTCAGGCGTCCCTAAATGAGCACTGTAGTTAATAAGACACTAGTAATAAGACACACACTCGCTTAGCATTGAGCTATGTGCTAACTTTTGTGTAGTTTCTTCTCTCTCGAAATACACCTCTTCATGAACCTGCTCGTTGCACACTGAACTATATTACTACACCAAGTCGCAATGTGGCATCAAGATTAAAATGACCAACAAGTATGTAGAAAATAAAGGCACAAATATAAAACATTTTAGAAATTTCAAGGGTTATTTTCAAGGTTCTTTACCAAAACGACAAAGTGAACTACAAAACTGTGCGAAACAAATCAAAATGAAAGAGGGTTCCCAAATAGAGACAATGCAGCGCAGCTGGCTCAAATTGGGAACCACCAAAACCTCATCGCAGAGATGTCTAGAGGCCTCCCTGCTGTCCTGCCCTGTTAGGACCTCCAGTTCACCATAGAGATGTCTAGAGGCCTCCCTGCTGTCCTGCACTGTTAGGACCTCCAGTTCACCATAGAGATGTCTAGAGGCCTCCCTGCTGTCCTGCACTGTTAGAACCTCCAGTTCACCATAGAGATGTCTAGAGGCCTCCCTGCTGTCCTGCCCTGTTAGGACCTCCAGTTCACCATAGAGATGTCTAGAGGCCTCCCTGCTGTCCTGCCCTGTTAGGACCTCCAGTTCACCATAGAGATGTCTAGAGGCCTTTTTATGTCTGAATAATCCCTGGAAAAGCAAATTTAAAGCTATTTAGCCCAAATAACGTGCTATCCGCCGTTTTGATTGTATTTTTTTTCTTCAGCTGTAAGTATACTAGTCTGTCATCAGGTGGTGCATAAAACAGAGAAACCAAAATGTTCCAGGTGCGCTGTGGACTTCAAATGAATATCGATGACCGAAATATGACATGATTCTATCACATTGATATTACCTGATATTATCATATTGATATTGTTATTTTCAATTAAACCAAATTGATTGCAGACATGATTTTCTTCTCTGTGTGTATAAGTTAGGAAAGGAGGACTGAGCCCAATAACGTATTGTAGCGACCCTGGTAGTACCTCTAGTCGCCCCTCTATAGGGGGTATCCCTATTTGGAGCAGTGGGTAGTGCACAGCCAATGGTCACTGGTTCAGATCCCTACACCGGACGCTACAATATACTCCCGATAGGAACTAAAAATATTTTATTCTCAGCTTGAATACCTAATTTACATATCACAATTAACACAGAAAAAAGGGTAGGGCTTGTGGCCTGCACAAGAGGCTCAGGGCTAGGGGCCTGCAGAAGAGGCTAGGGGCCTGCACATGAGGTCTCCTGTCCATTACACCAGTGTGGGCTAGGTTCTGCTTCAGAATCCAGTGTGTATTGGCACGGTTATTCATTAAAGTCTCTGCACGTGGCTTTCAGAAATTGTTCAATCATTCAAAGATCAATGAAGAGTGCACATCTTCGAACCTTCTCGAATGGTTCCAACCATTTAAAACCGTACATTCCTGACAACACGTGGATCTTAACTGGTCTGATCGACTCAATCATCCCAGAGAAAGAGAGAGTGAGAGGTTTTGAGTAACTTGATCAATACAAACAGATTTATGTCCACAGATGCTGTACAGCCTGGCATTCTTGTGTGTTGGCCGTACATACTGTGTTTATCTTGGCAACTGCCAAGAACAAATGGACTGTTTTCCTCAGTAGCTTTTCCATCTCCACTACAGCCATTCATCCTCGATCATGAAATTGTCCTTTATGCAGGAGAACTAATGATTTTAAGTAAAGTGGAGAGGAACTTATGTATAGAATAAAGGAAGGCTGTGTGCCTTTGTTGGCTGACTTATGTTCACATGTCCAAAAAAACATGTTTCACATCAATGCAAAAACCAAACTAAAGAAAATATTGCAGAAGCTAGACAAGCATCTAGGAAGATGTCTGCATTGTCCCTTTACTGTCTTTAGTTTTCCAATATCGTACATTGAGCCTTCCCAGTTATCTCCTTTGTTATAAGCGACATGTGAATCTTGAATGCTCCATTTTTCTTGTACAGATGCTTGAGAGAGATGGGAAAAAGTTTTCTTATGTGACTCTCTAAGAGAAAAGGAAAGAGACGGTGAAAGCATGGTTCCTGGATGCTCGGTTTCACCCATATCTGTATGAACATTTGGAAAGACACAATTTGCAACATTTGGTTTTGCCACATCAATAATTATCAATGCAAAAGAGAATAAGTAAGTAATTGTACATGCAACACGTTTACGTCGAACCACTTAAAATTACATTTATAAAAGCATTTCAAGTAAATATATTGACAGTACGGAAATAATATAAATATTGTCATACTGTTTCATTGACGGCACACAACATCCTCACCCTTTTAGTGACTTTCATACAGACACTATGAAGTAAAATGGCAATAATTTGTTTTTGACTGATACCATGCTACCAATTCCTCATGGTGATAAGAATATGCTTTAATGTTACGCTTGATGCCCGAAAGATACCGTGAGTTCTGGTTCACCCATTCTGGGATCTAGCTCTCCATAATCCCGTTGACAGGATCAGTGCCTACTAGTAAAACTGGCAAATAGAGAGGTGTGTGTGGATCTGAAAATGACATGCGTGTGGGACAATGTGAACACGGCCACAGCGATCTGGTCCAAGCCCAGTTCTAGACAGGTGGGCCAGTGTGCCAGACCCCCGCCCACCAAATGACCTTGAGATACAGGGACATTTCCGGCGAGGAAATCATGGATGCCAAGCTGCAAGGCTGGGCAGAGTCTACCAAAATGGGTGCCAGACCAACTCTTATCATACCCTTTAAACGTACTGTAATTTAAAAAAAGTTTACCTATATTGGGCCAACAGTATATTTGCAATTCAAATGGTTTTTAAACTAAGCATAGTGTATAATCTGTGCAGGGATTGTTGTTGCTACTTTTTAGCAGTTTCGTTGGCTGCTCTAAAGCTTTCGAGGACATACACGTTCATACGTTTTCAGAATGTCCCCTTAAGGGTATAAAACCCACGACCCCAGCTGTTGCCTGCAACATATGCTCAGGTGAGCGTGGGACATTCTGTTCCTTTGGCACATTGATATCACTGTATGTATAAGTAACACCGACTATCAGACAAGGGTTATAATGCCTGCTGTTCGACAAGGAGAGGCCGGAGTTTAACTTTTGATGTTACCGGTTCTGAATAAGATCTAAAAAGCAGTATATTTTGGCATGGCCGAGCGGAACTAATGTGTGTGTGTACGATAACACGGTCAGAATCGCTCCACCTGTCGATGTATTTGGTTAGGTGGATACGAAAGAATTCGGACCATGAGTGAATGTTCTCACGGCTGTTCTTATACAGACAGTGTCATTAACCATCCTATAGGTGTGGAACACTTCTCTAAGCATCCATGAGTTGATGGTGACATCCCCAGGCCAAAGCTTCACATTTGGCTGTCAAGCTAACGCTATAGACTGCCAAGCTCACGCTATAGACTGTCAAGTTCACGCTATAGACTGTCAGGCTCACGCTATAGACTGTCAAGCTCACGCTATAGACTGTCAAGCTCAAGCTATAGACTGTCAAGCTAACGCTATAGACTGTCAAGCTCTTGCTAAAGACTGTCAAGCTAACGCTATAGACTGTCAACAATAACAAACTGTACACGCATTTAAAGTGTGACTGGGAAATTTTGCATCCTGTGATTTCTCAGAGTCTGTCAGAATTAAGATTAGCTCAGCATTCGCCACACGGGACTTGATTTGTGCAACGTTTCTGGCACAGTTGGATGCTGGCACTCTTCTCGGATGCTGTTAACCAGCCGTAATGTGCTTTACCACATCTCAGGTGGTGAACGATATTCAGGTTTTAAATCCGTCTCCTCCACTAGTTACACACACACACACACACTCATCTCGATAGTGTCTCAATCCATAACGCGGCGATGTGCGACGTCACGACAGCGACAGCACCCCTAGGCCCCCGCGCTCACGCCTTATTAGGCAATTAATGCGACGCTCGCTAACGAGGGAAATACATCATGTGGAAAATCCGGATGACACAGTGTCAACATGTTGTATCTATCTCCGGTAATAGGACCGCGGCACCAGGTGGTGTCTGAGCCTGCGTCTCACGGTTTACAGCGGCGAAGCAGCAGACAGTGGAAAAGCGACCAACACGTCCTCGGCACTTCTCATGTCTCTGTCTAGCGAGCACAAATCAAGGAAACCAAGAAACAGCGAGCTTTTAGGGCGGTTGTCGATTCTCCTGCGATGGGAATCGGTTCAGTGCAGAAAGAAACATGCGGACGGTGTCCTCAATGGTGATATGTTCCTACCAAAGCATGTGACCTTTGACCCTAGTGCACTAGTCAGGGAAGAGCATAACATTTGTGATGCAAACACGGGCTCTGACGCAGTGGTGATCGTGTTGACAGTGCTCGTTGGACGCCGTGGTGTGGAATGAGAGAGAGGCTGCCGCAGATTTGAAGCTCCTATCTCCTCTCTCCAGCTGTAAGACAGGTCGCAGGGATCCGGCTCAGACTATAAATATAGCAAACCACGCGTGTGCACAGTGCTCTCTGCCAATCCTGATTAAATGAGAAGTAAATCACCTTCAGATGGATACACAAACGAACAGAAGCAGTCACATGTTTTCTTTCCTTTGTGTGTGCTTTCACTACAGGTTTGGGAGTTTAGTGGCAACTGAGACCTGATGCCTCAGTAATATATATTTGGAAGTATTACTAATTGACACATGCATCTATGCATACTTTGACATGTCCTTTTGATGCCTTTTCATCATATTTCCTTTCTCACGTTTAAAGTGAAGTATCACTGGGATCAAATGCTCGTCCGATCTAATATTCATGAACAGTTTGATTTTTATTGGATGTAATGAATAACTCTTGTATACATCATGCGTGTCAGTTTAGTTTTGTCGAAACCGTGCCAGCCTTCTCCGATTCCTCTCGGTTTACCTGCACCTCATTGTCACTTTATTCAGAACCAAGTACATAACCACTGTCCAATGACTTATGGTGCTCACTATAAAAATGACAATGACTGGCACGTACTCACGGGTTGACTCCATTGGCATTAGAACCCAGAGCAAAGAAAAGCAACAATAAAGATCATTATCTCGTTCACTTTTAAATGCTGCACACCTTTATTTGCAAAGTATAGGTCAGGGATTTATGCTTGACCACTTGTCACCTCCCCCGGTGCATCACGTGACTAAGTTCACGCTGTCAGAAACAGCATTTCCTCTAATAGTATTTCTCATTAACAAATCCAATGTGAGCCTAATGTGAGAATGGGAAAAAGCTGGCTCTTCTGAATAATCGTGCCACGTTGTGATAAGCTGTGCAACTCCAGAATGTTAAACAGCCATTGAAGATGTAATTGCTGTTTCGCCGTCACTGGAAAGATATCTGTTGGACGACGCACAATTGTTTTGCCTCGGAAAATAATTTGGTTGGATTGGATAAAGAATTAATGCAAATGCAGAGATTGTTGTTCACACATTTAAGACTGATTAGGTGTATGCCGGAGAGATCATCCATTGCCGAGCTTTCTGCTAAGGACGAGATAACACATCAAAATGACGTCACATTTCTTTGCTCAACTACTACTGGTGCCTTTGTCTTAGTTTAAGAAAGCATAAATACGTGTATTAGCCAACTTCTGCATTTCTGTCTATCTAATAGAAACATTTCTATTTCAGTTCATGAGCTTCCTCAAGAGTTACCAAGTTATAACTACCATGTTAATATGTATGAATAAGGAATACTTACTGTAATGTCATAAATACAGTGTTGATATGTTTGAATGAGGCATACTTACTGTAATGTCATAAATACTGTGTTGATATGTAGGAATAAGGCATACTTACTGTAATGTCATAAATACTGTGTTGATATGTATGAGTAAGGAATACTTACTGTAAGGTCATAAATACAGTGTTGATATGTTTGAATGAGGCATACTTACTGTAATGTCATAAATACTGTGTTGATATGTTTGAATAAGGAATACTTACTGTAATGTCATAAATACAGTGTTGATATGTAGGAATAAGGAATACTTACTGTAATGTCATAAACACTCTGTTGATAGGGTCCTTTACTATCAAAACCTTTCCATCTTCCTGTCCTGGTCTACTTCCTCTGCAGCCAGAGACAGGGAAATTCCACAAAGATTTCACCGCAGCCCAATTGGTCAATTTCATGGCAACCTATCTAATTGCCTTATTTGCAGGTTTAATTGCTTCTCAAGGGACCTCTGCTATCACCCCATTGACATAGAAAATGAATCTGGAAATCATGCAAAATCACTGTTTTAGTTTAATGAATTTGTCCCATGTTTGCACATGATGTAACTTAATGCATCAAGCTCTGAACTTCTCTGTCAATAATTACATTTTCTTTTAAAGATTGAGTGGATAAACAGGTAAAAGTAATGTTAGTGTAACCCACTTCTGGGTATGTAC
The DNA here is from genome assembly GCA_029465975.1 of Dallia pectoralis. Taxonomy (NCBI): domain Eukaryota; kingdom Metazoa; phylum Chordata; class Actinopteri; order Esociformes; family Umbridae; genus Dallia; species Dallia pectoralis. Next base: position 9,241,480 of record CM055744.1, read on the forward strand.
ACCCTAGGTTCGTAGGAGCTGATAAGTACAGCAATAATCTAGCGACATCAATGTAACGGTTTGAGATGTGTACACCTTTAGTTCAACAAAACATTTCACAACAACTGTGTGCACACTACTTATGAATACAAAATAAACTTTGAATAACATAAAATGTCCTTCTTGAAAATGTTCTTCGGAATTCGTCCTTAAGAATTCCAGAGTTCAATCCAAAGTTCAAGTCAGTCAGTCAAAAATAAAAGAGTCAGTCAAGGTAAATACTCGAAAAGGAAATCCTGTTGGTGTCGGTTTGGTGAACTGACACAATCCTACCACAGACCTCCGGAATAATGTGGTAGAACTCACGGCTCCATGGGAAAGCTCGCCATCTATGGATCTATGGATCAATGGTATGGTTCAAGGACTGGAGCTTCTGGGACTTCTGCTCCCTCATAAAAGACCTGACCTGTATATAGAACAGGTTCAGTCCAGAATCCAGGATATCAACTGGTTCTTTAAGTGTTATACAACATCACATTAGTGTTCACAAATATCATAGCATAGTTCACATGAAGAACCAATAACAATTGTTAAAGTCAGAATATATCATTTTAACCTTATGTCATTACCATTGAATGTGATTATGAAACACATTTTAACAATGACTTTTTCCTCTGCTTTTAATTCCTTTTTACAAAGAATGTTATACATTTTGAATCAAAATAAATGAAATACAGTTTTAAATTGAAAACCATATCATTGAAATACAGCATTTGCTGATTTAATCACTTTAAACAACTTACAGTTATATCTTATATTCTCCTTTATGTAACTTTACTGTTTAGTCACATTTTACCAGAAAGAAAAATGTTACAAAAGCATATTTTTGTAATACGTGCCTGTTTAGTTTACATTTCTCATTAAACCATAAAATAAATGTATCTTATAATGTTACATTCCTTCAAAATAACAGAAAATGCTTAAATAATCACCAATTGGAGCTAGCATGCCCACCTCGTGGTTTTTCCCACACACCCAATCCTTGTACACTTTAGCTTACCAAGAGAGGATTTTCAATATGAGAAGCCAGGGCATGTAAACCCGATTTCTGAATGGCTCTCGAACTTCTAAAACAATTATACAAATGTTTACATTCCAACTAAACATATTTAACTGTCAGAAAAACAGACAGGTTTTCATACCTTTTCTTTAGTTTGTTTCCTCAGCTCCTGGAAGAACCCGAAGCAGCGCGCCAACTGACTCCAGCAGTGTTACGTGAACGGAAGTATTTTAGTGCGCTACTTCCGGTCTCCCGCAAATAGAACATTTTTTAAAATAAAAGCCCCGAAAAAATTAGACATTTTCCAATATAAAACCCCATAACTCATCATGTAAAGTATGAGTAAATAATGATAATAATTAAATATAATCAACTGATTAACCCGTTTTTAGGTGGGTTACATTAGCATTCGTAATTCTCAAAGGATGAATTTGCTTGCTGTTGTACATCCCTAAATTCAAAATACAACAGATTATTCCTCAGAACATACAAAAGCATCTAGTATCAAAAGCATCTTGTATTTGCAAAAATACATGCATCCAACTTCATCCTATATGCCTTCTGTGGATATTATTGCAAACTTATGGATGCTTAGAGAAATCCATCAAGCACATGATGCTTGAGAGGTTGCCCTTCCTGCAATGACAATTTTCCCAGCGTCACAACTGTCCCACAAATAATACATACACTAGTGGTCAAAGGTATTAGAACACCTACGTTTTTCGAGTTTTTATTCAAAATTAGACAGATTTATACTACTAGTACTTTTTTGCTTTTGTTTTTTTTGACAAAATGTACTATATTTTTGACTCATCAAAGTAGTTACTTTTTGGCAACATAACAGCCTAACACACTGTCTTTCTACATTCAAAATCAAATATAGTTTTGTAACCCTTTTGCAGATGTTTTCAGAAATGTGTCATTTTGCTTTCTGCCTTCTGGGTGTAAGTGTGGACACGGTGCTGGCCATTTCATGTTTTGAAGCCGTCCATCTCATTTTTTTAAAGGTAGTTTTGACTTCATCTTGTTTTAGGATGAACCCATGACCATTGAATCATACACCATAGGGTATGGCACTGCAAAATGCTCTGATAAGCATTCTGTTTCAGGTTGCCACTCACTCTGCAAGTTGCCAACTCTGACTCCAGCAAAAGAGCCCCAGACCATCACACTTCCTCCTACATGTTTGACAGTTGGTGTCAAACACTGAGGAATCTTTCTTTCACCTTCTCAACAGTGTACAAAAACACTGCTTGATGAACCAATATTTACTTTCTGTATTCATGTCAGAACCTAAGAAGAACTCTAGGCGTCTCAATGGTGGCCTCAAGGTCCCTTTAGGGCAGGACAGCAGAGATAACTCTAGTCATCCATGTGCTAAGGTTTTGGTATGTCCACATTAGAGGCAGATGCACCGCATTATCTTAAGCCACCTATTAAGCAAGCTGTTGACTCTTCAGAAATGTGTCTTCTGATTCTGCCGTGGCTTTGGGTCAGTCCTTTTCCTGTCAGAGTTTCCAAGTGCCTTTTGATTGTGTAGAAACGATTCACTGACACCTCGGGGACCCCGGTCAGACACTATTTCATCTGGCACCTCGTAGCGCCGGAAGACATGAGTGAAAAGGGCCTCCGCCGTCTGCAGGAAAGTGGTCCACAAGGACCAGAACGGTGGTGTTACCCTGTGAGATGGGAAGATCAGTTAGAAAATCAATTGAGCGGTGAGACCATGGTCATTGTGAAACTGGTTAGGGATGTAACTTACCCGCTGGAATGTGCCTCACACTGGGTGCATACACCTTCATGTCCTTGGTCAAGGTAGACCACCAGTACCATCCAAGAAAGCACATTCCTTGTCTATTAAAATGAAAATACAGTCAAGACATTGTTAATGTTGTAAATGACTACCTATTTTATCTGGTTATCAATAGTATATCTACATAGTTACATTGGATGTAAGCTGCCATCCCTCAAAGAACTGTTCAAAACCAGGTCACTGATGTGGGCAGCAAAGATTGAGGCGGACTCCCATCTGGTAAACGTCCTATTCAGAACTCTCCCCTATGGCTGACGGCTACGGTCTATAAAGACCAAAACCTCTCGCCACAACCTCTTCCCCACAGCAGTATGTCTAATAAATATGCCCTTAGAACTAGGCTGCCCTTAGCCCCGCCCCTGACACATCTTATTATGTGCACTGATACAAAAAACTTAAATTGACACCCTGTACTATAACTGGACATTGCTCTTCGTTTGCAAAACTGTATTATATATTTCTCTTTTGCACAATTTGCACATACATATTTTCACAGATCTATACATTGCACCTCTGCACTACTCAGATACATGTAACACATGCTATATTTACCCATTAAATATGCCAGCTATGCATGGTCTCAATTGTCGGACTGTTCTTGTTTTTTTCCGTTTTGCTTCTGTTTGAACTCTGCATATACGTACGTTTCAAAAAGCATGTTTTAAATGGTGCAGCTAGGGGTCAGAAAAGATTCAAAATGCCATTCATACAATGTAAAAAATTCATATAAAGATAAACACTATATATATATATATATATATATATATATATATATATATAAAACAACGCGCATTAAGGAAATTGAAATAATTGGCTCCGATAAAAGTCTGTAATAAGCACCTACCCACATCCTGGACTACACATTCAACAAATACTGTATACTCAGTACTGAATGGATTTCTCTGAGACATTATCTGCATAACTATAGGAATCTGGCCAATATTATAACAGTTAAAGCTTCATCAAGCGAAGAGGAAAATACTTAGTTTCTAAAACGACTCTTCACAGAATCAATACACCATTTACTAGGCACAAACTACCAAGCGAACATGCTTTTCCAGCTCACATCGGCTAGCAATTACCAAAGGCTTTATAGGTCGATGTTGTGTATTGTTGTACAATTCCAGCAGCATTTAGCCTTTTAACTCAAGCAAGACATTTTTCTGTTACTCAGGGCTAAAGTAAAAACCACATGTTACAATTATGATAGCTGCATTGTAATTGGCATGTCAATGCTTTACATTATTATTGCCAGTGTTGTTGGGTCACCTTTAACATTGTGTCTCACCAGATGGTTTATTTTGGGAGAGCAGAGAACTACTGTACACAGAGTAATGAGACACAAAATAACAATGATTTATGTTCCGAAACAAAACCATTTGGTATTTTGGTCCTGGCTTCACCGAGGTCTGCTGTGGTTTGGTCCCTGTTCACAACGTCTCTGGTTCAATCATGAATGATGCAAACAGTAGAAAGGAAGAGCGTTATCTTCCCACTGTCCTCTGGCATCGCGCCGGCTTTTCATCTCTGTAATTGCTCCAAAACAAGTGGGAATATGGTCGCTGCTTGAAGACATACTGTACATTTTCGGGGTGTTATTGCACATGGGGACCTGTGCTTCCTAAGAAGAGAAATTGTCTACATATTCATAGTAGTAGTAATTGCTGGATAGCTGACTGTTGACTCATCAAGCTAACTGTATCACCACTACTTTATACATGTATCACTGTGCTGTAGACAGAGTGTACATATACAGGTATAGTGTGTTGGAAATAGACAGAGTGTACATATACAGGTATGTTGTGATGGTAATAGAGAGAGTGTACATATACAGGTATGGTGTGATGGTAATAGACAGAGTGTACATATACAGGTATGGTGTGATGGTAATAGACAGAGTGTACATATACAGGTATGGTGTGATGGAAATAGACATAGTGTACATATACAGGTATGGTGTGATGGTAATTGACAGAGTGTACATATACAGGTATGGTGTGATGGTAATAGACAGAGTGTACATATACAGGTATGGTGTAATGGGGGTAATAGACAGTGTGTACATATACAGGTATGGTGTGATGGTAATAGACAGAGTGTACATATACAGGTATGGTGTGATGGTAATAGACAGAGTGTACATATACAGGTATGGTGTGATGGTAATAGACAGAGTGTACATATACAGGTATGGTGTGATGGTAATAGACAGAGTGTACATATACAGGTATGGTGTGATGGTAATAGACAGAGTGTACATATACAGGTATGGTGTGATGGAAATAGACAGAGTGTACATATACAGGCATGGTGTGATGGTAATAGACAGAGTGTACATATACAGGTATGGTGTGATGGAAATAGACAGAGTGTACATATACATACAGGTATGGTGTGATGGTAATAGACAGAGTGTACATATACAGGTATGGTGTGATGGAAATAGACAGAGTGTACATACAGAGGTATGGTGTGATGGAAATAGACAGAGTGTACATATACAGGTATGGTGTGATGGTAATAGACAGCGTGTACATATACAGGTATGGTGTGATGGAAATAGACAGAGTGTACATATACAGGTATGGTGTGATGGTAATAGACAGAGTGTACATACAGGTATGGTGTGATGGTAATAGACAGAGTGTACATATACAGGTATGCTGTGATGTTAATAGACAGAGTGTACATACAGGTATGGTGTGATGGTAATAGACAGCGTGTACTTACATGTATGATGTGATTCTGCCTCTTATGTTTTGTAATACAATAGTGACTACTATGTTTCAGTGTAATGACTGTTTTTGAAAGTCACAGGAAAAAGTTTGTTCACGTCACCAAGGCAACATGTGAAAGGTTGATAGAGTGTCTCCATTGGAGCAGCAGCATTACAAACTAGTGATGGATCAGTAGTGACCAAATGTCGCTTTTTACGTGGCTGTTTTTACATGATTGGGTTCACACATTTTTTTAATGCAATTATTCAAGCTGTTGATGATATTATAATAAACATCATCCATACAGATATAGAAACAGAATTGTACTTATATACATCAAGTTTCAGTAACAAACGAAATGTACCTGCATGTATTCATGTGCAGCTATTGGTTGCGGTTCTTGAGAAGTATTGTTGGAGAAGGACTTCTGAAAGTCAATTCCTGAATGAGAATATGACTTTCATTTTTACCCCTATGTAAATTCCAAAACAAACCAGAACATTTGAACATTTGAACTGCAGCTCCTTGCAGAACCTGGCCCAGAGTGTGATTGTGTGATCTATTGCTCGTCTCCAATGGGGGCTGAGCCCGTGCATTCATGAACCAGCCAGAGCGGCAAGGGAGCTGCCGGCTCAGCCAAAGATGTGAAATGTGCTGAATCAACGTTAGTCAACTGAACGAGGAGGTAAAAAGTGTAAATAACGCTGGGAATTGACTCATCAACTTTTAACACCCACAGCAGTTACACCCTGCGTGGATTTGGTTTTGTTCTCGGTGGACGACTGCTCTTTTAGTGACGTTGGTCCCTCCTGGGGCAGCAGCTCTGTCGGGGAGAAATCGCTGTGTCGCCAGTGTGTTGGACTGTTCACTGGGGAGGTGCCAGGGAGACATGGCCTTTCTCATTTTACTGCCACCTCCCCTGCCTCACGCTGCATAGTACTTTTTGAAAATATATACAGGCATGTAAACAGTATCGTTCAAAAGTTTGGAGTAATTTAGAAATGTCCTTGTTTTTGAAAGAAAGGCATATTGTTTTTTGCCCATTAAAATCACATTGAATTGATCAGTAATACAGTTAAGATAATGTTAAGTGGCCAATGTAGTTGTAAACACATTTTCAATTGGGCATCTACATAGGCCCATTATCAGCTTCTATCAGTCCGACGTTCCAATGGCACATTGTGATTGCTAATCCAACTCTAGAATTTTAAAGGCTAATTGATCATTAGAAAACAATTTTGCAATTACGTTAACACCACTAAAAGCTGTTGTGCTTATTAAAGAAGCAATAAAACGGACCTTTTTTAGACTAGTTCAGTATCCCAAGGCAACAGTTAACAGGCTCAAAATTGGCTTAAACAAAAAACTTTCTTCTGAAAATTGTCAGTCTATTATCGTTTTGAGAAACAACGCTATTCCACGTGAGAAATTGCCAAGAAGATGTTTTCGTTTAACGATATGTTCATCTTCTTTCGCTAAGCAGTGCAAACTGGCTCTAACAAGAATGGAAAGAGGAGTGGGAGGCCCCTGTGCACCGCTGAGCAGGACGACAAATGCATTAGTGTCTAGTTCGAAAAACAGACAAGAAAAACAGACGATCGTTAAAAAGCCCGGACACCAATATCCAATATGTTCAAGAACTTCTGCCTATTCTCCAACCTACCCTTCCTTGCTAAAACCATAGAAAGGAATAACAAACAATTCACAGGTCAGGACAGGTGTCTTTGATACAGGTACAGATGCAGGAGAGTGCTCCTAATCTCAGCTCGTTAACTGTATAAAAACAGTCTTGCTGATTGACAGGGGATCAAATACTTATTTCACTGAGTAAAATGCATATCAATTCTCTCACTGTTCAAATAAACCTACTATTAAAATGATAGACTGATCATGTCTTTGTCAGTGGGCAAATGTAAAAAATCAGCAAGAGCTCAATCACTTTTTTCCTTTACTGTTAGTAGTATGTTTTATTATTATGAAATTCTTGAATAGGTTTGCACACAAAATGTATTTTTAAAATATTTTGTTCTTTCTCTAGAAGGGGATAAAGCTTTTACACAGATTTTAGCAAAGTAATACATGAGAAAAATCTCCATGTTGCAAACTAATGTGGTCACGGCTCGTTCGGATGAAGTGAGAGGCAGAGCTGGATAATCACGTTTGTCTGTATGTATTAAAATACAAAACAAATACACAACAACAAACGTAAAATGAACAAATTGTGCAACACAGTGACTTACTAAATTACACAAAACCAGATACCTAAACATAGAAACCACACTCACCTACATTGACACAGCCTACAACATAGAAAACAATCCCAAGCACCTGTGAACCTAACCAGGGACCTTAAATAGCCCACTGATTAACTAACATATGCCCGGTACAAAAATAGCGGTGCTCCTATTCAACATTATACACAGGAGTGCTCTCCCCTAACCCTGTGACAACACAGCTTACCCATATGTGACACGCTTTTTCTCTAGTGCAGGGCTATTCAATTACAAATTCAGTTGGGCCAGATTTTCAAATCGAGAAAGGTTAGTTGGGCCAGTCATTTCAGCGGCGAAGCAGCTCATAATGACAAATTTTAAAAGCCAACACAAACAAATTTATTGAAAAACATGTAAGGTTTATTCATTGTTTCTCTTTTAACTTTGGTCAGTTTGCACAGCAAAAGGTGCATAGAATTTTAAGTTTCAGTGTTGAGACATATTGATAGTAATGTAGGCTACTACCGGCACAGCACGCTCTGCATTGTTTACATGTTGGTAGTTTTGGCGGGACGCAAAATTACCAATCCCACTATGGCCAGGCCAAGACCCGCCCTACGAAGCAGTCAGGGGATAGGACCTGTAGATGGACACCTGGCCAATAGTAGTGTGTGAATGCTATTGAAGGGCGGGTCTTGGCGTGGCCATATTGAGGGAAAAAATATCGCTGGCGGGACCCTATTTTCCCTTTTATACTGTCTATTGCGGAACTACGGGCTGGGCCACTCTGAGGTTGCTTTCGGGCCGCATGTGGCCCGCGGGCCGCCATTTGAAGAGCCCTGCTCTAGTGCCTTTTGGATTCAGTGTTATTACAGGAGAACACTTCAAGTTTTCTGCAAAAGTGACACAATGTGAAAGTCAGAAATGGGTTTGTAAACAAAAGTTACCTTGACTCGAAAGACTCGAATGTGGTCTTTGAATGAGTTTGTTTTATATAGCTTTTTTCTTGGAGCAAAAGAGAAAATAGCTTTCACACATTTCAGTAAAAGACTTCTTATCTTGAGTGTGTGTGTGGAAAACAATTTTTAAAGGAACCAATAAAAATACTACAAATTCAAATTAAGAGGATTTTTGGCCACTGTTTCTCTACTCCCTTTTGGATTCAATGTTATTCCAAGACAACACTTCCAAGTCGCAGTTCAATCTGTAAGCCCTTGAGGGAAAGCCTTTCAAGTCAGATTTACCCACCTTGTCCATAACCTGAGAAATCTACATGTTTTTAATGTATCATACTGTTTTAAATACTGTTGACAGTAATGGCAATCATATATCGTCGACTTAAAAAATATTGGCGCCCTTCTTGAAATTGAACACAGGGTTAACGCAATAAATACACAAACCAAACGGAAAATAAGGTAAATACATATTTTCTCAAGCACCATATATGTTCTGACATTTATGATTCTTTCGGCAAAACATATTCACAATTATTGGGGCCCCTAGAGATTATATAAAAAAAACACATAAATATGCATTATGCCTCAGACTATCACCAATGAAGAGAACATAGATTAATCTGTGGATTGATCCACGTCGTTACCGCAACACAATATACACTGACGACGGAGTGGAAACTACAGAGTGGAAAATAACTGTGAATAAGAAACTGAAGAACACGATTCAAGCAGATCACGAGACACGGAACCGCTGGTGCAAACCCAAACCGTGTGTGATCGCAGCATCGTACCCAAACCAGCTGCTATACCAACCATCTCACAGCCCGAATCAATCAGCAACTAGCGCTCAGCTAACCACACAGCACCGCACCAAAATGACCTCATATGACACCACCGTAATCCTGCAACCAATCTAAGACAAATAACACAACGCAGCTACAGTAAATCAACATAACCGGAAGTTAACAGCCTAGCTCTATCCAGGTATGCTTATCCTCCAAGATCCCAGACACCCACCAACAGTCTGGGACTGTGTTAATGCCCCGTCCTCCTGGGCCGATCCAGACTGGGAACCACCGGGGGGAGGATGAACGAAGCTCAATCGCTCAACAAGGAATACATGCAAAGCCTCGTGAATACAATGAATGTCTCATGTGCTTTAACACAACAGCAACAGACTCCAAATGCAAAGCCTTGAATAAAAATGTGAATGCACTGAGGACGCAAAAAACATACCTGCTTAATTTTTAAACAGCTTGTGAAGGCAACCGTCCAAATCCATGTAAAATCAGAGAGACTATGCATTATTTAAAATGATGCCTGTGATCTCCCTAAAGCTCTCATTTAAATGTACTGCAGGAATATAAATATGCACGTGTTAATGATGTTTAGTTAATGTTTTCTAATATAATAATAGTAATAAGTAAATAGTAATATAACAAATACTATGTTATAAGTATTCTGTCTTCTGAAATGTGTTGGATGTGTTTGTTGTAAACCCCGGTAAGAGTAAAAGCTTCATGTGCAATAGCTAGTCGGTACCTTAATAAACCCAAAATAAAATTATAGTAATAACTGAAACACCTTTAGGATATACAAATATTCTGCTCCTGTGTGTGTCGTAACACAGGACATTGGTTAGCAAACTGGGTGGGGCTGAGGTATTAGAAAAGCCAGAAACTGTCATTATGCCGGGCTGTCAACATTTTCCATCTATTTTTAACGAGGCTTTACTGACAGAGATTGTGTCTGATCTTGCCATCCAGTTAGTATTCATTGAGGCTTTCAAAGAGGGTGCCGGACCTGACTTGTTTGATCTCAAGTGTCGATGTCCGTGTGCAGTCGGAGGGCGACGGACTTCGGTGGAAGAAAAATATATGAACTATATAATATCATATCACAGTGATGAAAGAAATCAAGGGGAGTCCTGAGCCAGCAGAAACCCACTCAAGACACTGTACTAGTGGTCTATGAACCTCTCCTGAGACCAACACCCTGTAACCTCGTCTTTCATTTCCCCCCAGGTATGGATCTGCTGGGTTCATTATCTTTCCGACAAACATCACAACTGAACAAAGACCTGTATTTGGAAAAGAAACGAGGATCAAGTAAATTGATAGCAGTGAGCATAGAGAATGGCTGCTCGGGCACCTTCTCCTATCTGTAGAAGCAGTATGGTTGTCTAAAGCAGCAGTAGAATGGACAACAGGTTCATTATTCATTTGTTATAGAAGTGTTGTCCAGTGCAAATCATTGTTTTCTGTCTCTAGATTGGATTGGGACATTGTGACTGCCTGACTGACTGTTGCAGCAAGTTGGAATGAGACGTTGTGTGTGTGTGTGTGCCTGACTGTCTGCATGTTGCTGTAAATTGCAAACGCATTATTAAGTATTTGCATTTTATCCTGGTCTCTTTAAAGAGCGCTATCGCTCCATCAGTGAGTAATCGTCTGTATTGTGTCAGAAAAACAATTGCGTTGTGAACTGTTTCCCACTCACGGACTTGTGTAATCAGGAGACAGAGGGCACGATGCAGAATATCAATGAGAAGGTAACAACTAGTTATCATATAAATAAGAAATACCAACCTTGTGATTATGTGGATGGTTTGTTTTTCATTTGTGTACTGCGACAATCAGATGGTAACCTGGTACAACAATCAGATGGTTACCCGGTACAACAATCAGATGGTAACCCGGTACAACAATCAGATGGTAACCCGGTTCAACAATCAGATGGCAACCCGGTACAACAATCAGATGGTAACCCGGTTCAACAATCAGATGGCAAACCGGTACAACAATCAGATGGTAACCCGGTTCAACAATCAGATGGCAACCCGGTACAACAATCAGATGGCAACCCGGTACAACAATCAGATGGCAACCCGGTACAACAATCAGATGGTAACCCGGTACAACAATCAGATGGTAACCCGGTACAACAATCAGATGGTAACCCGGTACAACTATACAACAATCAGATGGTAACCCGGTACAACAATCAGATGGTAACCCGGTACAACAATCAGATGGTAACCCGGTACAACAATCAGATGGTAACCCGGTACAACAATCAGATGGTAACCCGGTACAACAATCAGATGGTAACCCGGTACAACAATCAGATGGTTACCCGGTACAACAATCAGATGGTAACCCGGTACAACAATCAGATGGTTACCCGGTACAACAATCAGATGGTTACCCGGTACAACTATACATGAGGTATCCTTTGGATTTATAACACCACTGTATTGGTCGGACGTTATGTCATTTAATAACAACGCATGAATTGAACCTTCGTACATAAGCCAGAATAAACTGGAAAGGCTATTTGCTTCTCTCTCTTCTATAGCACTATTCACTATTTCTGCAGAACACACACAACCGCATAATACTCTGGGACCCTCTTTCCAATTTCACCTCTCCTTTCCACAACCGTAAAAATCAAACAGCTTTTCCTTGTTCTCTGTTATAAGTACCTCCCCTCCCCTGATTCAATGCGGTGCCTCGAGGAAGCCCAGCGGTTCCCTCTATATGTATAGTTTCCCACTACTCACTCAAAGAAACAGTAATGGGAACTGAAAGGAGAGCTGTTGATTCCATTCTGGTTATTATTTTCCCATTACCCACCCCACTGGGGAGCCCGGATCATTACTAGGAGGAATAGCTCTTGGTGGCCCGGGTTCCGAATACACTACAGCCTGAGCAGAAGGTGGGTACCAGCCTGACCAGTCAACTGCAGTGCATAGGATCCAAGCCCAGAAATCACCATCTCATCCTAATGACAACATCAGCACGGTGGGTGTCGGCCCTGGAGAGGAGAGAATGGGCCCATATTTTAATGGTACTGATGCGTTGAGACTGGATCGATGAGAAATAGCAGCGCTGAATATACATAATGGAGGTCTTTCTCACTGCGGATTGTGTTTTGTGTTGACAAAGCTGTTGCTCTGGTTTCACAGTGATGACCTGTTTGTTAACTGCGAGTGTTTTGGGACTGGGGGCGTTTTTTTTAACGAGAGACCTTTATACACAACGTAGAGACTCGTGGAAAATGCAAACGGGTTGTTCTTTTGGTTTATCGATTTCCAACAATCCTACCGTGTTTGGTTTGGCTGCGTCCCTAAACTACTCATTATGGCATAAACCATGTGAAAAATGTTTGGTCATCGACTGTAGATACTGTAATAACTCTGTACTGGTACTCGTTGTGTAAAACAAAGTTATTTTTTATTCATTATTTACATACATATTACTTTGTTTCTATTTTCTATCCATTTATTCTTTTTATGATTCACTTTCTAAAACAGTATATTAATCTGGATACGTTGGAAAAATAAGGCTTTCTTTTTCATTTCAGCTGTTATTTGGGCAAAATACAATTAGATTTTTCTTACAAACCCATGGCAGGCCAGTCTGACATCTGCAAACCTGCGACAGCAATTTCAGCCACTTACAGGACAGTTTTTTGTCATTTTTCATCCTTGATTTTGGTCAATGACAGAACGGCAAATAATGACAGTAATGTTCTTTGAAATGGTTCCATTAGGTTGGATCTGGGCCACGCTGTTCCACTAGATTACATAGCCTATCGTACTCTGAGCTAGACCAGATTGCCACACTTATCCAGCAGAATATGACTTGCTGTCCAAATGTCAAGCCCGCTGCAGCATTTCCCTGATGCAGTTCTGGACTCTACTCCAGGGGGTTACCCTGGAGGAAGGTAAAAATCTGCCAATAAGAATGTGATGATGTGTGGAAAATACTGTTACATTCCTGGCCTTTTGAGACCTGCCAAGCACAGTTGGTGAGGAGAATGCCGTGAGAGGCTCATTTCTGTTGTCGGTCCTTGCCCTCAGTCAAACTGTATGCGTGAAAAAGCCAAGTTCTCTCCAAGGTTGAGCCAAGCAGCCGATCACTTCTATGAAGTGGTCATTGGGGCCAATCTCTTCTCTCTCTGGCAACACCTTAGAAGAGTTTGTTTTTAACTCCACTAGCTGACCTTCGTGAGCATCATGAGATGCCTTTAGTCCTTCACCACTAGACACATACACCCTATGACTCCTACTAATTATTGATATCAGCTGTTTCAGCCACACACGTTGCTCACTGATAAATAACATTGAGCATGTAGCTCGGAAGTCTTCATAGACAAGAATGAGCAGTACAAGGGTTTGTACGGATGAGCTAAGTGACTCTAGACATGGCACTGTGATAGGATGCACAGTCAGTTTGTGAAATGTGTGAAACAGATCCGGTTGTGACAATATTATGGTTTTGAACTAGGAAGTTCAACAAGATCATACAGGTGTGATTGTCAATGTCCACAAATCCATTCAAAATCTTTTTCAAAAATGTCCATTCAAAATCTATTTTTCCCAAAACCTTGACCAAACCTTAACTACGGGTCTGGAAAAAACCTTTAGTACATTAGATGAGATTCAACTTGATTGTCATTGAACATTACACGTACAGTACCATGAAATGCAGTTGGCATTCAAGGTGCAAAAAAAGACAAGGCAAAATGTATATGCAAGGCAGTGTGTCAATGTGCCAATGTATGAGTTATATGAGATGAAGGACAATGTACGAATGTGCAATTGACATGGATAAGCATAGTTGAATGAATGGCATAGTTAGCGGTTAGCAGGGTGAACCAATGATGTGCTGGCAGATTTTCAACACCTGCAAGAAAATGTACCATGATGTTGGTAGATAGGTGGGCCTTCTTTAACATCCTTAAAAAGTGCAGTGTCATTCTTGTTTGTTTACTAAAGTTTAACACTATACTACATTGGTATACTGCACACTATATTTCACATTCCGACGTCCAGTCATTTTCTTTCATTCGATTAAAGGAACATCTGTATCGTGTGATGAATACACTGGCACGGGATAGGATGATAAAAAGATCATGATATCTAACCAATGATCTGGCAACATTACCCGCGTACTGCAATGAAATTGAACATCGCCTGTTAATTGTAGCCTTGAGCCAATTCTTGGAAGCTTACCACATCTTCATTACAGTTGATAGGACCTTGTGGAGAGTTGCCAAAATTAATTGAATGGTTCCTTTAAGTGGTTTGTCCTTGCCACTTTCTCCTTTTCAAGTTTTATTTACAGTATCCAGTGGGCAGAACGTAGCCTTTTGCATTTGTTTTCAGTTCATTGCTTTTCCACTATTAACAACTATTGAGTCAAGAACTTTAATAATATGTACTGTAAGTAGACGCGAGTTCCCTTGAGCAACGTCCTCCGTAACTCGTCTGAAAGAAACCAGGGGTTCAACTATGGATCGGCAGCCTGTAAAATAATAATAATGTTTATCAACAAAATAAATATTTAATGACCCTTGACCCGTTGAACTAGCCTCGCAATCGGCGAATGTGAGAAGAGATAAATAATTTGTAAGTTCGGCCGGCAGCCCTGGGCCCCTCTGCAGAGTGACACCCTGCTATCAAGGCTGTAAACTATACGGTGGCAGTATGTTAACCCAGACAGAGCAGGAACAATCAGCAAGGAAGCAGTGAAAGAGTCAAAGGGCCATCTATATACCAGTGACAAATGTGTCTGACATAATGAGGCACAGAGCCTTCCAAAAGACTGCCGCTCTGAACTCTTAACACTGCCAATTATACCGCAGTTTCAGTTTGTTAATCTAGAATATATAGAGGGAAAATGAGGTATTTTTAGGGAGAGGGCATTTTTGTTGGAGTTTATCGGGAACAGAAACACAGTACATATTTGTGCTAGAATGGCATGTACCCACAGTAACACGGTTTTCTTTGCATTCTAAATGCATCGGCCATATCCGTTAAACCACTGGAGGCCGCGATATGGTAATTGTAGTTACTGTTTCTCATTTAAAAAATAATCTAACCTGGTATATATTTTTATTATTGCATTATGAAAATGATGACATTTTTTTTTTATAAACTGAAAACTGAAGACTGGTTGAATGCTAACGAAACAGCATGATGTTAATGCTGACTGCTCATTACTGCTTATCACATTTATTAGCATAACTTTACATATTTACAAATATGATATTTCTCATTAGTGTACTTTAATTTGAGTATCATTAACACATATCTGTTTTTTGTCTAATCATCATTGTTCTGAATCTCCATGCTTTCCACGCCAATCATAAACAGTGTTCGTACCTTGTCATCTGACACCTGGCATTCAACTAGCATTCAACTAGCATTCAATTCAGCATTACTCCGCAAAACTTTGTGCTGAGAAAAGAGCACATATTTTAAATCATCAGACGTATCCAACGCATTTGGAGAGAAGATCATATCATTGTTTTGGCTTCCGTTTCTGTTTTTGCAAGGTGGCACAAAAGTTTACAGCACAGCAAGTCCTAGAACAGATATTAGATATTAGCTGGAGAAGGAGATTCCGGACAGGATACTTCCTACTTGCGGCCAAAAAATATTATTTTGATGGCATTGAGCCAATGGAGGATGAAAATGAGTAGACTTATGTCATGTTGGGATCCCCATTATTAATATGTTTGCGTTCTGATAAGGACAGTATTACAGTTTTTCTCAATTGTTTACACACAAATACTGGTACTTGAGACATAATGACCACAACAT
This sequence comes from Dallia pectoralis, assembly GCA_029465975.1. NCBI lineage: Eukaryota > Metazoa > Chordata > Actinopteri > Esociformes > Umbridae > Dallia > Dallia pectoralis. The sequence goes on from CM055744.1 coordinate 9,257,830, forward strand.
GTAACTCATGCCCCAACCCCCTGAACCAATTCTGCTAAACTACAAGCACAATTCCTGCTTTACACTCAAATTCCAGTTCTAAAACATACTTTTTTCAAAACACCACACACAATTGTCTGCATTTGGCACAATTTTCATGAAGACAATCTCTTGTTTTCACAAGGAACACACTGACATTCAAATATGAACACTGACTCATCACATGGGCAAACACCCATCACACATCTTTACAATTAGCAATCAGAGCTTTAGCATACAAGGGCAATAGGTGAGCTCTTCTGTTTTGGAGCAATGGATGCCAACATTGGAAACAGAGGCAGAGCCAGACAGGTGAGAGTAAGAGGAGGAGGACGAGGAAGGCCAAGGACCGTAATCTCTGATGAGATCCGAGCCACTTTGGTTGATCATGTGGTCAACCATGGTCTAACAATGAGGGAAGCTGGGCAAAGAGTACAGCCAAATTTGAGCAGGTACACTGTAGCATCCATCATCCGGACTTTCCGAAATGAGAATAGGTAAGAAATACTCTCACTAGAAAATTGCAGTACTACATATCAATACAGTACTCAGTGAGTACTGTAGCTCAGTATTGCCTGTAGACTGTTCTGTAGGACTGTAAAAATGAAGTATGTTTCAAGTATTTGGGAAATTCCTAATTCCTACTTTGTATTTACAGTATTTGTTACCGTGTATTTGAGTTTTCCGAGTATAAGAACAATATTCTCAAATATTTTACAACACACTTATGTACTGTCTGTAGTATGTGTAACACTGAACCAAAAAAAGGCCTACGTCATTATGATGAATGGAGAAGTGTTTTCAGTGTTTTACATTGAGCACATCAGTGTTCAACTGGTTCTTATAAATTTCTGTTCGTATGATGGTTTGTGTGTGTCATTTGAAAACAAAATACCCTTTTGAGAGGAAATAACATTATTTTGAATGTAAAGTTTAATTTTGCAGGAGCATTGAGGAGTTTTGCCCATTGCGTGTGTGTTTTTTGGAATTGTGTGTAGAGTTCTGAGAATATGAGGCATGCTTTCAGAAAATGTGTGTAAACAATCAAGAAAAACTGTAATAACCTAGTGTACATTAACTTTGGGTTTACTGTAATAGTTTCATTGATCAGAATCAAAACCAGAACGTGTTTTATTCGCCATTGAAAAATGGACTGACACAGACTTGTGACAAGTTCACAGCATGTCTTTATTTTGTGTAGACTATTTAGTTTGTTTAGCCGAGAAACACAACATGAATAAATACAGTGGAGTAGGACACCCACCATCTGGGATGTGTTATTTACCATGGAGGATGTGTTATTTACCATGGAGGATGTGTTATTTACCATAGGGGATGTGTTATTTACCATGGGGGATGTGTTATTTACCATGGGGGTTGTGTTATTTACCATGGAGGATGTGTTATTTATCATGGAGGATGTGTTATTTACCATGGAGGATGTGTTATTTACCATGGAGGATGTGTTATTTACCATAGGGGATGTGTTATTTACCATGGGGGATGTGTTATTTACCATGGAGGATGTGTTATTTACCATAGGGGATGTGTTATTTATCATGGAGGATGTGTTATTTACCATGGAGGATGTGTTATTTACCATGGGGGATGTGTTATTTACCATGGGGGTTGTGTTATTTACCATGGAGGATGTGTTATTTATCATGGAGGATGTGTTATTTACCATGGGGGATGTGTTATTTACCATGGGGGATGTGTTATTTACCATGGAGGATGTGTTATTTACCATTGGGGATGTGTTATTTACCATGGAGGATGTGTTATTTACCATGGAGGATGTGTTATTTACCATAGGGGATGTGTTATTTATCATGGAGGATGTGTTATTTACCATGGAGGATGTGTTATTTACCATAGGGGATGTGTTATTTACCATAGGGGATGTGTTATTTACCATGGGGGTTGTGTTATTTACCATGGAGGATGTGTTATTTATCATGGAGGATGTGTTATTTACCATGGAGGATGTGTTATTTACCATGGGGGTTGTGTTATTTACCATGGAGGATGTGTTATTTACCATGGGGGATGCGTTATTTAACATGGAGGTTGTGTTATTTACCATGGAGGATGTGTTATTTATTTACCATGGAAGATGTGTTATTTACCATGGGGGATGTGTTATTTAACATGGAGGTTGTGTTATTTACCATGGAGGATGTGTTATTTTATTTACCATTGGTGTTATTTCTATGTGGGTCGAAACACTGCTACCTATTCTAATCACATGTTAAATATTATACAGAGAAACCTAAGATATATCTTTTCTTTAGCCAAGAAGATCAGACTAAGCCAGTACATCCAGTGGATTATCCAACACTCCCACTGTTCCCCCACCAACATGCCTTTTATCAGCACCTCCACAACCAGACACCTACGCTGCTACACCTCAGGACACCACACCAGCATCACAGAGTATCCATCAACAAAGGCTCTCCTGCACCACTCTGTCAACATGAAGACATCGACGTTCACCGTCTGTAGCGAGATTAAGGTCACCACATCGACCACGTCAACGCCATCCGTCCCCCCTGCCCAAGCGTGGAAGTTCGAGAAAGATCTGCCTCCCGTTCCACACCTGTGGTAGCATCTGGTCCAACAGCACAAACCGTCCTTCAGCGACTAAAATCTTGGTGTGAAAACACAAATAAATGGTCTGAGAAGAATATTGAAGTGGCAAGAGGTACTAGTGTACTCCCATCACCCCTGTGGATTTGTTCCGGTTCCTTGGACTTGTTGTGGATATGACCATCCTCAAGTTGCCCGCCGAAGCCGATGCCAGACAGAGATACATGTGCTCTCTCCCTTTTCCCAGCTCACTAATGAAAACAGTGCACAACGCCTTCGACCAACCCAAAAAGTGGTCTTACCTTTGACTCTGTAGTGTCACTGATGAAACCAGCATCTCATGGCTCAGGACACAACGTTTTCTGTGACACATTCAACACCAGCCCCACATGCGTTCAGACACCTCAGGTGTTTGACGTTTGAAGCTTCTGGGACAATTGGGAAGGATTGCTGAGGTGGATCAGACACGGCCACATGTTGGTTATTAGGAAGGACAACAGGGTGGTGGCACTGGGCCACAGCATTCATGCAGCCTTTTCAGGTACCACTTTGAAAGGAAACCGCATAAAGAAGAAACTGGAAAACAATCAAAATTCCAATCCCCACCACAACACAACAAGTTCATGGGAGGTGTAGACTTGTCAGATCAAACAATACAGTACTACTCTGTGTACCACAGACCCTGTTTCTCCATTTCCTGGACATTGCAGCTACCATCTGCTACCTCATTCGCAAGGAACTCTGTCAGAAAGCACAATGTGTGGTGAGGTCGATGCAACAAATGGGCGATCAAATATTAACAATGACTATATACAAAAGGAGCTGTAGTTTCGAAACAGTTCATCCGCCTTGCAGGAAGGTCCCACCACCTGAGCCTGTAGATAAAGAATAGTTGAATTGAAGTCACTAATAAAAAAATCCAATAGTTCCAATAGTGTGAAACTTTGACCCCACACGATTGAATATTTGTTCCCCTGATAGAAATTGCCTTCTTGTTTGCCTAATATGTGGTATTATAATGTATACAAGGTTACATCACAAAAGAAAGCAAAAACTGTTTTTATTCAACCATTTTTTTAATTCTGATTGAGCTGAAGTTGGTCAGTTTACTAACTAAAATGATATACTCAGAACTAGGATTTGGGCATTTTATTAACATTTAGCATGAAATATGGAATTAACCTGACTTTATGGTCCGCCCACAGTCAAATTGGACAAAATAAGAGTTGTTTATTATTCTGAATGTGGTTTACATTACTGTGGCCATGCACTTGCATGTGTAGCTGTGTTAATGTGTTTAGGCAAATAAAATGTCATTAGGATATCATGTTAGCTTATGTGAACTTATAAGGCTGTGTTAATTTTTCTGCCTTCTTAGTTAAAGCATTAATACATTCGGTGAAAGTTTTACAATATTTAAAAAAAGTCATGTAAAAACATTTTGTTCAGTTGGTTTAGGACAGCGACACTGTGAATTATTCCAATCGTGGATATGAAACATTTGTGACACCGTTAGCCAACTGTGGGCTTTCCTCTAATTTGAATGTTCTCTTCCCTTTTGAGGAAAAAGGGAAAACCAAGATTGCCTACCGAGAGATATCTTCTTCTTTTGAAGCCGTTACCTCAGATCAAAGATAGACAGACGAGTGGGATGTCCATGGAAATGTGGTGCGCATTGCAGAGTGAGACTGCCTCTCTTGTCTAAATCTAATTTCTGTCGGTGCTGTAGGAGTCACCTTCAAGGCCGAGTTCAGCTACTCACAAATCCCCCTCTTGAGTTTTGCTAATAAGCGCCAGTGGCTTAACTCATAAAATGGCTAGCTGAGTGAAGTTGAGTGACATGTATAGTACTCGTGTAGAAATGTTATTATATCCGCTAACCTAGTGGTTAGACGTTAGGCCAAATCGAAACGCTGCTGGTTTTTATCCAAAGGCTAAAACGTGAAAAAGACATGGTGCTGTGCCCTTGAGCAAGGAACTGTGAACAAATGCTTGATGATCTACCCGATGCATCGCTAGGTATAACATATAGTTGAGTCTGTCTTTTTCCCCTGTTTTTCAAGTGTCCATAGAAGTGTTTCATACTATAATGGAAGAACTAGGGTGGGCTACAAGGAGACATCGGTATATCACGTTCCCAAAGCTGAAACTGTGAACGGCAACTACACAATTAATGTACACAGCACCAATGGTAATAGTTTTTCTTTCACCTGTGTCTGACTTAGTCACAAACCCAGATGTAGTGCAGGGGAAAAGCCAGGCGCAGAGCTTGATACTTGTTTGTGGTATTTATTCGACTAATAATAAATATGACACGAACGAACGAAAAGCATTTTGTGAATGAAAACAAAACTGCGCATAGATGGCGACTTACTAATAATTCAGACCTGAACACCAAATGTTTTATTAGCCTGTGTCTGGCCACGTCAACGTTTTGGCACAGTCATAATGCCACAAACTCATTGGGCGGGTTACACTGTTTCCCAAGACACTTGTATTTAGTCTGCGCGCTCAAAATTTTTTCAAACTATTTGACAGTGTTCTTTGTTTTCCCTTACCATACATGATACATGAAACATATGTTCTGTATGTTACTCTCTGATGTTTAAGAATACGTTTGGACAGTCAACTGGTTTAATTAATTTCCCAACTGCTTTCTTTAATAAAAATCATGCCCGCTGGTTATTGTCCTCAACATGGTAAATACCACTGCATCCAACATTCTAAATGTCTACCATGGCAGCTGCTGACATTTACGAATTAATCTACTTTAGAAATAAAACTCTGATTTGGTTATCGTACAACACATTGCATTAATTCGTATGCTACGCCATATGCATTGGCTAATATGCCTTTTGGGAATTAATTATCTTGTCGAATAAACAATGAAAGGGAACAATGTTTTTTTTATAGATTAGGTTGTAGCTACAAGTATTTCCAAAGTATACACATTACCAAATAATGATATCCTACAATCATCTTCTCATAAAGCCTTACCACCTCCTGGTCCAGGTGGTCAATTAGCAGCACCAGTGTAGTATATATATAGTATATAGCGGTCCACATTCTTTAGAAGCTGGATGCCAATCTGCAGAGTGCCACCTTGTTCACCCCAGCCTGGGTATCACTTACAGAGCCATGCCCTGTTGCTCACCAAGCCCACCCTCCACACCCATTTCTCAGGACTACTGCAACTCAGTCTTGCTGGGCCTTGCGTGTGCAACTACGGTTTAACCACGTTTAACCTTACCAAGCTTTCCCATTTCACCTCGCATCTTCCCACTCTATGCTGGCTCTCGGGTGAACCTCGAATCTGCTTAAAGGCTATAATTCTTGAACCTCGAATCTGCTTAAAGGCTATAATTCTTGAACCTCGAATCTGCTTAAAGGCTATAATTCTTGAACCTCGAATCTGCTTAAAGGCTATAATTCTTGAACCTCGAATCTGCTTAAAGGCTATAATTATTGAACCTCGAATCTGCTTAAAGGCTATAATTCTTGAACCTCGAATCTGCTTAAAGGCTATAATTATTGAACCTCGAATCTGCTTAAAGGCTATAATTATTGAACCTCGAATCTGCTTAAAGGCTATAATTCTTGAACCTCGAATCTGCTTAAAGGCTATAATTCTTGCCAACGGAGCAACAAGAGGAGCTTCGGCTCATGACCTTCAGGCACACATAAATTGATTTCATTTTTAAATGATTTTGCCTCACAGTGGACCGATTGAGCACAAAGGTCTTTGGGAGATGCTTCCCCAAGGCAGATCTGCTCTCACAACACTCTGATATCCTCTGAGATTATATTTTGTCTTGGCATGAAGTTTTGCATTGACCTGTATGGGTGACAACACCTTTATTTGTTAATGTAGTATTTTTTTTACCAACCAGATTCTATGTATCCACTAGACTCGCATCTGCACTAATTCCTCTCAAATTGTTTCTTTCTACTACACACAATATGTATTCTAAACTACAGAGTTACTTTTACACTGTGATGTCTGCAAAAAAATGGTATGCCAAAAAATGATTGCCAATTATAATAGCACAACGGTTTCGGATACTTTCATGAAGCTCTGTATGCACATGCTCTACACACATTGCAGCTGGACCACTCCCATACTTTAATGTGGTACCTATTGGGTCATCTTCTTTCCTGCCACCATCCAAAACAGGACAGTGTTATTCAGCGCTCTTGATTTAGTTTGACCATCACACCATCCTCCAGTCACTGAGTGCTGAGTTTGAGGAATGGCCCTTTCTAGACTGTGTGTGGGTGTGATGAACAATGTTCTCTGGTCTACATTTCCTTTCATATACAAAGCCTGACCAGTGATGATTTCTATCCCAAAAATGTAACAGGAACTTAAAAGTGTTCACAGCTGGAGATATCATGGCAACCGTGGTCTCGATCGGGCATTTCTTTTATCCGAGTCAACTGGAAGCTTACACCTCGCTGAGGTACTTCAGCATGCAATATATTTCAGTATTTTCTTTTCTTATATTTCCCAATATACATCCTTTGAAATTATTGACTTATAAGGAATAGAATACCAAAGAAAACAACATTTCAATGTGCCATTGTTCCATGTACAGTCGATATAAAAAATATACACACCCATGTTAAAATGCCAGTTTTTGTGATGAGACAAAGATTAATGATAAAAAGATAAATGACAGAACTGCATCCACCTTTAATGTGACCTACTGTATTACGTGAACAATTCAATTGAAAAACAAACTGATTTCTTTGAAAACAAAAACCTTACCATAAACTGGTTGCATAAGTGTGCACACCCTCTTATAACTGGGGATGTGGCTGTGTTCAGAATAAACAAATCACATTCAAACTCATGTTAAATAGAAGGCATTACACACCTGCCATCATTTAAAGTAACTGTGATTAATCACAAATATAGGTCAGCTGTTCCAGTAGGATGTCCCTGAGATTTTCTTTATGCATTTTAGAGCAATAATGTCAGGACTGTCCGTAAGGTTAATTGTATAGAGGATATATAGGGCCATATGCAGAGCGTATATGCGCTGGTGGAATTTATTTTAATTCACAAAACAAACACGGAACACTGACAACCTGTATAACGACATGTAACAATATATCAATCACAAGCACCCGTGAACCTCACCAGGTATATTTGTATATGTGTTGATCATATATGTGATTGTCTGATATGCCAAAACGTAGTGGTTTTGCAAACTGCTTGTTCACATGTTATGCTTAATATGCACTAATCCTGACTTGTTTTGCTTTGGCTGCACCCCCAAATCGCTTATATTATGTATGTATAACACTGATGAGACAAAACATTATGACAAAATAGCAGAAACACCATATGTGAAGGAATGCAAATTTGTATTGATTAAATATGATGAAGAGTTCAATGTTTTGCCCTGGAGTCCACATTTCCCAGAAATAAATCAGATTTCCATCCGATGGGCGTTTGTGGGATATGCTGGACCCAAAATCCAATCCACGTCATATTCACCTCTCCAATTTACAGGACTCGGATCTGTGGTTAATATCTTGGTACCAGATACCACAGGACACCTTTAGGGTTCTACTGCTAATGACTTGGTGCCAGATACCACAGGACACCTTTAGGGTTCTACTGCTAATGGCTTGGTGCCAGATACAACAGGACACATTCAGGGGTCTGCTGATAATGTCTTGGTACCAGATACCACAGAACATCTTCAGGGTTCTACTGCTAATGTCTTGGTGCCAGATACCACAGGACACATTCAGGGGTCTGCTGATAATGTCTTGGTCCCAGATACCACAGAACATCTTCAGGGTTCTACTGCTTATGTCTTGGTGCCAGATACCACAGGACACATTCAGGGGTCTGCTGATAATGTCTTGGTCCCAGATACCACAGAACATCTTCAGGGTTCTACTGCTTATGTCTTGGTGCCAGATACCACAGGACACATTCAGGGGTCTGCTGATAATGTCTTGGTCCCAGATACCACAGAACATCTTCAGGGTTCTACTGCTAATGGCTTGGTGCCAGATACCACAGGACACCTTCAGGGTTCTACTGCTAATGTCTTGGTGCCAGATACCACAGGACACCTTTAAGGAACTTGTCAAGTCTATGTTTTGATGTATTAGTGTATTATTCATCATAACTTCAGCTAGAGTAAAACTATGTTTAATATGCACGTTTTACTGGACTTTTCACCCATCAAATAAGATATTTCCACTGTCAACTCTGGGATCAATAATAAATAATGCAACTCTAAAAGATATAAGTCCTCTTTTTTATCCCTTACATTTTCAGTCCTGTAATTGATGACCAACCCGGTAGCACTGGGGCAAAGGTCAGACTTGGCAAATGAGCATAAGGTTTAGTTGACCCTCTTCTCTCTACGATATAATACTGCCCTCTCTCCTCCACATAAAACAGCAGGGTGATTTGGATTATTAATGGGATAGCATTATTTTACTATTAACGGGACAGCATTGTATGCTATTTATTATTTCTAATTATATCAAGATTCTAATTGCAGCTGGAATTAATTATCTCCCATGGAACACTTGAGCAGACCGGTCGTTATTCATGCGGCCTTCCAAACAACACTGTTTATACACAATACCATAAGACGTGGTCAGTTTCAAGGTTTATGTCATTTGAATTGAAACGTTTTACAAGATTATACCAATGTATCCTCGTTCCTTTCATCTGGTCTTTTTCCTGATAGGGATTTTTTTCCCCAGTGATCAATACATAGTGGAAAAACGTTGATAAAACATACAGTTACTTTCTTGATCTACAGTGATTTTTTCAAACAAAGACTCAATAACAAGAAAAAAAGCAATTTATTCAGCAGCAAACACTCTTTTTCTACTGTCTTTTATGGCTTTTGTTATAGTCGATTAAACAATCCCCCATATTTGGATCATTAGATGGTTCAATTCAACTGTTCTTACAAATGACATAATTCCAGAACCAACACCTCACTGTGTTCGAGCATGTGCAAAAATTGATGTGGAACCTTTTAACCCACTTGGACTCATTACTCTGATCCTGGAAGTCTTGGAGGTCCTAAAAAGGTTAAGCAGATCCTATCTCATGTTGGCAAAATACATATATTTTGATGTTTTGGAGAAAAAGTGAATCGTGGCTCTACATTGAGAGAATGTCATATATTCTGACGGTGTATCTAAATGTGATAAGGCCACTCACTCGCTTCAGATTTTTATTTAAGACTGTTATGTGCCACACTGTTAATTCTCCATCGAGGCCCTCATCAGGCCCTGTTGTCTGTGGTTGGGGCTTTATTTGTCGCCCACATCGACGTAGTGTGTGTGTGTGTGTGTGTGTGTGTGTGTGTGTGTGTGTGTGTGTGTGTGGGGGGGTTGATACAATGAGAAGCAATAAGTGTATTTATATAACGGTTATTAGTGTTATTAAATATTTATTATTGAATATTCACTTGTATGTATATTTGAGCGAGACATTAGTTTCTATTTTGGGAAAGCATCAATCCATGAGGCCGAAAAGAAAATAACTAATTTTAAATCTGTGGAGCCATTTATGTCACGAGTGGTGAGTTAAGGTACTGCACTGTCTGGTTTCGGGTGCACCCCTTCCTGGTTTATGTTGGTTACAGCTGTTGGGGATTTGCAATCACTGGGCTATAAAGGGGATTGATAGATGTCACTCTTTGCTCTTCATTGTTCCATGTCACATTGTTTGTAGAGGTGAGTGGTCTATGTATTGGAAGACGTGCTGTTATTTGAATGTTTCATAAGTCGCTGTGTATGCGCAATATTATTTCTAGTTAACAGTTTAGTGTCTTTTTCCCGTACTCGGTTTGTTTTGTGTTGGTTTCTGTAAATAAACCTGTTAACGACGGAGTACTTTGGGCTCTGCAAATGGCTTACTGCACTACACCTTACACAGATCGTGACAATTTAAAATAAGGTTGTGTGATTTCCCAAATAGTAAGATTAATGAAAATATCTTAAGTGCATTTAGAAACAGATTACACCTTAAGGTAAATACGGCGAGCACTAAAGTGTAATTGACATTTTTGAAATTGCAATAAATCTGCACATTAATGAAAAATAATGGATTTGAAAATATGATAACCCTTAACAAAGTCATAACACCGCCAATAGCCCTTTACAAATTCTGATTTATTATAAAGTATCAATGAAAGCATAGAGAGGGAAAGCCTATCCATGAATCTGTATCCCAATGATCATGAAATGGGTGTGGCTTGTTCCCAATGATCATGAAATGGGTGTGGCTTGTTCCCAATGATCATGAAATGGGTGTGGCTTGTTCCCAATGATCATGACATGGGTGTGGCTAGATCCCAATGATCATGAAATGGGTGTGGCTAGATCCCAATGATCATGAAATGGGTGTGGCTAGATCCCAATGATCATGAAATGGGTGTGGCTAGATCCCAATGATCATGAAATGCGTGTGGCTAGATCCCAATGATCATGAAATGCGTGTGGCTGGATCCCAATGATCATGACATGGGTGCGGCTAGATCCCAATGATCATGAAAGCAGCTGCTCGTCAACATGACAGCACCATTGTACACTAGTTAGATAACCAACACCGCCTAAACACCCACTATATGGAGGGCGACTGGCACAGGATAACGGTTGAGCGTATTGAATCCAGGTCTATAACGAGATTTTACTTGAACGAAATGCTGTTTTTATCCCTTAATAGATGAAAGTACGTTGGTAATGTGCAGTACATATAGTATATGCAATACATATTATTTCTATAGATCTGCACATATTACTCAGAGCATGGTGAATGTGCAGTACATATAGTATATGCAATACATATTATTTCTATAGATCTGCACACACGTTACTCATAGAGCATGGTGAATGTGCAGTACATATAGTATATGCAATACATATTATTTCTATAGATCTGCACATATTACTCAGAGCATGGTGAATGTGCAGTACATATAGTATATGCAATACATATTATTTCTATAGATCTGCACACACGTTACTCATAGAGCATGGTGAATGTGCAGTACATATAGTATATGCAATACATATTATTTCTATAGATCTATTATTTACATATAGTATATGCAATACATATTATTTCTATAGATCTGCACACATTACTCATAGAGCATGGTGAATGTGCAGTACATGTAGTATATGCAATACATATTATTACTATAGATCTGCACACATTACTCATAGAGCATGGTGAATGTGCAGTACATATAGTATATGCAATACATATTATTACTATAGATCTGCACACATTACTCATAGAGCATGGTGAATGTGCAGTACATATAGTATATGCAATACATATTATTTCTATAGATCTGCACATACGTTACTCATAGAGCATGGTGAATGTGCAGTACATATAGTATATGCAATACATATTATTTCTATAGATCTGCACATACGTTACTCATAGAGCATGGTGAATGTGCAGTACATATAGTATATGCAATACATATTATTTCTATAGATCTGCACATATTACTCATAGAGCATGGTGAATGTGCAGTACATATAGTATATGCAATACATATTATTACTATAGATCTGCACACACGTTACTCATAGAGCATGGTGAATGTGCAGTACATGTAGTATATGCAATACATATTATTACTATAGATCTGCACACATTACTCATAGAGCATGGTGAATGTGCAGTACATATAGTATATGCAATACATATTATTTCTATAGATCTGCACATACGTTACTCATAGAGCATGGTGAATGTGCAGTACATATAGTATATGCAATACATATTATTTCTATAGATCTGCACATATTACTCATAGAGCATGGTGAATGTGCAGTACATATAGTATATGCAATACATATTATTACTATAGATCTGCACACACGTTACTCATAGAGCATGGTGAATGTGCAGTACATGTAGTATATGCAATACATATTATTTCTATAGATCTGCACATATTACTCATAGAGCATGGTGAATGTGCAGTACATATAGTATATGCAACGTTACATATTATTACTATAGATCTGAACACACACGTTACTCATAGAGCATGGTGAATGTGCAGTACATATAGTATATGCAATACATATTATTACTATAGATCTGCACACATGTTACTCATAGAGCATGGTGAATGTGCAGTACATATAGTATATGCAATACATATTATTTCTATAGAACTCATAGAGCATGGTGAATGTCACTTTGTTGTGACCATGCAGGAGCTGGCAATTAAGATGAATTGCTCTCTCTCTCTCTGTCATCTAATCTAATACATTTCATGCATTAAAGCAAAAGATATATTTGATGCCCCCTAAATAATGACATTTCAGTTAGAGCGAATGAAATAGTCCAATTTTCAGAGTCATTACAAAGTGTTTTCCCCAAGATAACAATACACTTAAAATGAAATGCATGAGCTTTGGCACTATTTGTGGCTAAATGAACGGGGTCAATGGAAATTTTTTTACCCTGTGGCAAAGTTGTACACAAAAACACCAGATATGCATCCCAATGAGGGAACGTCAAATGTAGACACAACAGCTCTTTAAATTGATTGGACTATGATGCATTAGCTCATTTGCATGTGTCTCTGAGCACATTAATTAGCATAATCGGCCCACACACTTGTATTGGAAAGCTAACGTGGTAATCAGAGGAGCTCTATATGACTCGGCCCTGATTGGTTAGGTTAATAGCGAGGTTTATCACTGTCCATGGTGCTAGTGTAAAAGCCCCCAGATTGATGACACACCTTCACAATCTCACGGTGAGTGTATGAATGCCAGTTACTCCACGTAATATCAATGATTGCAGATTAATCATTGAAATCTGTTGACGATAAATAATATTAGAATCAATAGTTTTGCAACATTTTGGTCCCTTTTATTTTAAGTAACCACATTTCAAACAACAAAACAACCATGGCAATGTCATTACCAGATCTAAATATCACTTTGCTAGACAAAAGAAAGTATACAAATTCAATAAAAAATGAACAAAATATAATACAGACGGCGGAAATATGAAAAGCCAAATAAAGCGTGTCGGGTAAAAGGGAAACAACTGGCTTTCACGTTGTCCTATCTTCCATTCGGAATCGGAAACTGTTTGTCCGTGTGTTTCCGGTCAAGGAAGGGCTGCGGGTTAATACTACGAACGTGCGTACTAACTGCATGTCACTTCCCATGTTGAGCGAAACGTTTCACTAACAAAGCCCGGTACAATACTGTGCTAAAACTGTTCAACGTACAGAAAACACAGTCAAAACACTGCTAGCGGGTAACAATCAGCCCGCCATTCGATCCAAAACTTAGCTGTCGAGCACTTGACAGTAAACTCCCAAACAAATTCAATTTCTGGGTAACGTTGCATTAGAGAAATGGCTGTGTAAAAGAGAAGGAATCAGATTGATCACCAGCCTCAGTTTCGAGTTCAGTTGCCAATCTAGAAAATGGATTTAGTCTCTAACTGAAGTAAGAATGAAGATGAACTGACATTCTTCGAACTGTATGCATATAAAATGCACGAGGACAAAAACTTTTATAAAAACAAAAAAGTATTCTTTGCACCAAGTCAGGTGATTGGGCAAAAGTAGGACAGAGACTGCTACAGTGTTAGAAGCTTTAAGGTTTCATTACTAGGAAATGTTCCCAACGATATCCTTTGGCCAATATGTTCGTTCCCAATTTAGTTCAAATCATTTGTGTTTTGAAAGAAGTAAATATGGCACTATTGCTAAAATAACACAAGAATAATTAACAGTGTTGATGTAAAGCAGTGCAAAATACAGTGCAAACTGACAAAATGCCACTGGATGACTCGTCTATTATTTCAAATGCAAACCAGAATGGATCTTAGAATGCAAGATTGTCGACCAGAGTCATCGGACAACAGAATAATGAGAGCATGCCACGACACCAAAAGAAACCAAGACGTTGAAAGAAATTTCACTTTGTGAATGTAAGAAACCAGCAAATGTACATGGATGTAAAGCTGCAGGAACCACAAATAAAAAAGACCCCAAAAATATCTGCCATTTTGTGAATATGAATATAATACAGTCGTTATGAATATTCATTAAGAAAAGGTGCAAAGACAGAGTGTCTCAATCTTCTCATCGTGCCATTATCTGTACGTTGGTTTCAGATCTTTTATTTTAATATTTTTGGTATCCCCAAAATCAGCAAAGGTCATGACGTCAGCTGAACTTCCTGGCTGTTTTTTTTCTTACATTGAGGGAATAACATTCAAGGCATATATCTAAAAAGAAAATGACTGTTCAAGATCACATCACAGTCCAAGATGGACATGGAAAAAAAGGAAAGTGGTGTTTTAAAATTTTCATTTCATTTTTTTCTTTATACAAGCGAACGGGGTGCCAGTCTTGCAGAAGCGCACACATAACCCCAGTGTGGAGGGCATTTTTTAGATTCTGTACAGAGTTTCATGTGTTTATGTGCGTCACACACACACACACACACACTTCCTCTGCCTTGTCAGGGTTGGTCTCTCTGCAGTATCTGTGTCCTGCTGACAGTCAGGCAGTGTCTCAGAATACGCTCAGGGCTTCCAGGGCAACCTCATAGCAGAACTTGTACTGTTCCTGGAGAGAAGAAATACCAAATCAGGAATGGGCTTGATATATGCAACAACGTAACGTCAGCCTTCACTATCATGACATTCTATATCACTGTATTTCTATATGCAAGCTACAACAGCAGCATTCACTATAATCCCTTTCTATATCACCGTTTACCTATATGCAAGCTACAACTATGGCCTTCACTATAATCACTTTCTATTTCACTGTATATCTATATGCAAGCTGCAACGTCAGCCTTCACGGTAATCACTTTCAGTTCACTCAAAACATTTTGCAATATAAACAAAATCTAAACTTATCAAAATATCATTACAAGTCCATGATGGCACTAACTTTATAATTGCAGTAGTTGCCATTTGCCCCAATCTCTGCTTTACATAACAGCTAAGCCCATCCGGAGATTACTTAGAATGAAATAATGTGTATAGAGACATATGCTAATTAACACCTGCATAGCAAGTCATCCGCCTAGTGAGGATGTGTGTGTTTGTGCGTGTGTGTGTGCGTGTGCGCGCGTGTGTGTGTGCCTGTGTGTTGTCTGAACAATCTCCAATACAGCCAACTGTGTCTGTGTATTACCAGAAAACACCTTTAAGCCTGGCCTACAAGGTCATATTGCCGTTCTGCTCCCTGGGACGTACCATAGTCTCCACCATGTTGGATTTGTTGTTCCTCAGGGTCTTGACAGTGTGGAACACATCCACGATGTTCTGCTGCTGGATCATCTCGCTGATGCTGCAGATGGCACAGAAGGTACCACTCCGTCCACCA
The DNA here is from genome assembly GCA_029465975.1 of Dallia pectoralis. Taxonomy (NCBI): domain Eukaryota; kingdom Metazoa; phylum Chordata; class Actinopteri; order Esociformes; family Umbridae; genus Dallia; species Dallia pectoralis. Next base: position 9,273,828 of record CM055744.1, read on the forward strand.
CCCGTTCTGTTTGGGAGAAACAGAGAGCTGTTTAAATAACCACAAGGATGTAGAATGGGGATACGTGGGGATGGAGAGAGGTTAAGTTAGAGGAAAAGAGGGAGATAAGAAAGGGCAGGGCAATGTAATGGTCTGGGGGTGCTTTGTGGTGATAAAGTGAGTGATTGGGACAGGGTTAAAGAGACGTAGAAGAAATGCTTTCACACCATTTCCCAACACCATTCTATACTCTGTAGACAATGCTTTATTGGAGCCAATTTAATCCTACAACAGGACAATGACTTGATCGAAACCAGATCGAAACAGTGCAAGGAATATTTAGGGAAGAAGCCGTCAGCTGATATTCTGTCTATAATGAAGTGGTCAGCACAGTCACTGGATCCCAACCCTACTGAGCTGTTCTGGGAGGAGCTTGATCGTATGGTACACAAGAAGTGCTATAAAGCCAATCCAATTTGTTGGGAGGTTCTTCTGTAAGCATGGGGTTACATTTCATCCGATCACCTTAGCAAATTGACAACTACAGTGCAAAAAGTCTGACAGGCTGTAATGGCGGCAAATGGAGGATTATTTGACAAAAGCAAAGTTTGAAGGACACAATTATAATTTCAATAATATTGTTCTAAAAGATAAATGCTACCTACTGTGGTTATTATGTAAAAAGAAGACCCACTTAGTCCCATAGAAATCAGTGGCACTACAAAGCTTCATATCCACACACACTGACAACAGGGCTTGAGTTGAGGCTGATCATTTTAATGAGAGATCTCTGGGGCTTGAATAAATATGTCATGGTAAGCATGTGTTGTAGTGGTGCACACACTGAAATCCAACCTGGAGTGATTACTCTACCAAACTGTTTTCTCTGATTCCTAACACTTCATCATCATCGTTTTCGGGTTTTTTTCGGTCTCATGTCACTATCTATTACGTGACTTTGAAAAGCAAGTTCTCACCGACACTGAAACAATGTGATTGAGATCCGATGGAAAACGTATCGAAAAGACTTTCCATCGTCTATATATCCAGGAGAAAGAAACAGCACTTAGGAAGCAGGCAATGAAGAATGCATCCATGAACCCAATATATTGTGGAATGTAAAGAGATAATAACGCAACGCACACACGTGCACACGCACACGCGCACGCACGCACACACGCACACACACACACGCGCACAGGTTCTTGTACCAGTAAAGTAACAGCAAGACACCCATGTCTGCAATGTACAGGTCATTAAAGCTGTAACTTCAATCATTCTGTTTCAGATTTCAATGAATCCCACTGAAATAAAAACATATCGATACCCTTGACCGCCTCTGGGTTTAAACCCTGTTTTGTTTTTTAATCACTTGCATCAAAATGTGTTTATTATTTAAAAACATTCTACATCCTATGACAGAGTCGATATTGTATCCAGATTAAAAGAGTGTGTTCGGCTTGACAAATAATGTCTCTAAGGAAACCTGGACCAAGGAAAGATAAGTTGGGAGGCTTTAACCACTTGGCGCAGAATCGTGATGGCCGAGTTTGCCAAAATAAACCTCTAGTGGGTTAAGGAGATATTGCCAAAGACAGGGCCTTGGGAGGAGCTGATTGGACTATGTTTTTCGTTTAACAGAGTATGTTAAGTATTTATATAGTGTCTGGGTGTATATTGCCAGAGAGAAAACAAAATGTTGTGTTTAAATCGGCCACCGACCTATTTTTAATTTAAATATATAAGCTTCTATGACTATGTGAATGTCCTAACATGGACACCATACCTTCATGTAATTAAGGGATAGAGTATTCGAGAGTAATATGGAAACTGAACTCCCTCAGAGGTGGGATACTCACAAACAGTGGACCACGGTGCGCCCATCACCCCCGTCATACTGCTCCTGCCATTTGGCCAGACGTCTCACCAGCTGCAGAATGGAGCGCTTTGACAGCGGCGTGTCGCGGTAGGCCGGCCAGCCGATGAACTGGAAATGCTGAACCAAACGGTAGCCGTCCTGGGGCTGCCAAACACAGAGGAAGGAAAGTCATTAATGAAGGCCATCATTTACATCATGGATGTCATTGACGTCATCTCAATTTCCATTATTTAAAGGTAATTGTCAGCGTGGAAAATATCACACACCCTGATAATCTGTATCATTGTCACCAACATTTGTACATTTTGTCCAGTTGGATAAAAATCACAGATTGCTTCTCTGTCCACAACAGGTAATTAAATGTCTTCTGAAGCACTGAACATCTCACCAGAAGCACTGAACACCTCACCAGATGCACTGAACGTTTCACCAGAAGCATTGAACATCTCAACAGAAGCATGGCTTTTTCTCGTGTCTTCTGGCTCCTTGGTATGCAGATACTTCCCTCAGCCAGAGCCGAGGAAACCAGCCAACAACTGATAATCACAACTAAAACATCAGCTGGCTTGGCTGAACCATTATGGCAAACTGCAGACACCTTTCCTGTGGCTTTTAACACCTCCAAAGAGTAAAATGTTGATTAGCTGGCCGGCAAAGCACATGGGAAGACGTGGCAGGATTTAACATAGTAGTGTAGAACGAAGCACACTCCTCTGGAAAATGTTTATGTAGATGGTGTAGATGGTGCACATGGATGAGAACGGTGTTCAGGTACCCTACTTTCACTTTCTGTTTTGTCATTTGCTTTTGCACAGCTGGGAGTCATAAATGCCTGTGATTTAGACTTTGGGGATTTTGCATTGGCTCCATTTTGCCAAGCAAACTAACAAGAGTACTGTGAAGGATTTAGAATAGCATCTGATCCCAGACAAACTCAATTTAAGCACAGCTGGAGTACTGTGAAGGATTTAGAATAGCATTTGATCCTAGACAAACGCAATCAAGCACAGCTGGAGTACTGTGAAGGATTTAGAATAGCATTTCATCCCAGACAAAATCAATCTAGCACAGCTGGAGTACTGTGAATGATTTAGAATAGCATCTGATCCCAGACCAACTCAATTTAAGCACAGCTGGAGTACTGTGAAGGATTTAGAATAGCATTTGATCCTAGAGAAACGCAATCAAGCACAGCTGGAGTACTGTGAAGGATTAGAATAGCATTACATCCCAGACAAAATCAATCTAGCACAGCTGGAGTACCGTGAATGATTTAGAATAGCATTTGATCCCAGACAAACTCAATCAAGCACAGCTGGAGTACTTTGAATTACTTAGAATAGTCTGTGATCCCAGGTTTCCAGAGATAATGAGTCAGGCAATATCGTAAGCGATAAGGTGGCCATTTACATTTAAACTGGCAGGATGTGTTGTGGTAGGAGTGGAGGCCTGACCAATCCTAAACACCCCCTGTTTCAGTACTGATGTTTTACTTGCAGCAGTGTCCTGTGGGATGTGTTCTGTCTGGTGCTATTTATTTAATACAGACCCTGGCCATGTTGCAGATCCTGAAGATGCGATTGATGATGTCTTCGTCGATGTCGGCTGAGATGAACTCCACCTGGATGGGACCGTAGCAACAGGAGCTCTTCTCTGGCCAATACTGCATACACAGCTGGGGGAAGGACACCATTATTACTTCCTAACTATGTCATATGAGAAGAATAAATGAGGCCGCAGGTTCACTCATTAAATATATCAACATCATTATTGACTACTGAATATTTAGTTGTTCTAGTTCCATGAGATGCTACATCACACGCTGTGATCAACTTATATCAACTTGTTGATATGCGCTCGGTCAGGTTTCAAGCTGGGTGTTTGTAAATGCACTTTGTGACAACTTTGTTGTAAAAAGGGCTTCATAAAATACATTTGAATGATTAACTCATTGAGTTGGTCCTGCGACCAACTGGTGTCTAATCAGACTTGCACAGCCGCGTCAGAGAAGTAATTACACGGTTGTACTAATCAGGATTCTACTCAATGGTAACATCTGTAGACATTACTAAAAACACATTAGCCAAGTCGCCGATGCTGACTTCAAGTGCAAGGTCATAGTTACGATTGCTGGCCTGCTGCGTGTGTTTAATGGAAGGCCATCTCAACGTCTAATGGCCATGATGGGCTATCCTCCAGTGTAGAGCTTTTAACGTGTTCTAATGTCTCATATCCAAAAAAAATATGTCCTCTGGACGTATTGACGTGCTCTTTGCCGGCTTTCAATTCGAGGCCATTGAAACACGTCATCAGATGTTTTTTTTCTTTTCACAGTGGGTGGGGTCGGTCAGTTTTACCTACAGGACTCTGTGTTTGGCAGCGGGGGCATTGATTGGCCCAGGTTGGAGGGGGTCTGAGGAGCAGCTGTAAGACAGTCACCCCCGGTGAATTGCTTGGGCACAGGCATGACAGATTACCGTTCTTTACTGTGACAACAAATGAACATAAATACGATGCGTTTTTTGTTTGTGTCTGATGATTAATTTTTCCGTCTGATCCATTTGGTCCAAATGCCGAAAGATAAATCCAGCCAGCAAATGGTTAGAGATGTTCATTGTAATAAAGGTTTGGGAAATCACAGATGAGACCAAAAATGTTTGATGCACCTTTATGAATGAAGGTTACCGTGGTAATGGAGCCGACAGAACTTGTGAATAATGTATTTAGCTTTATCTCGCTAGTGGACTATAATTTAGCAATCTGACTTGTGCATTTTAAACATTGTGCATTTGTAAGTGCTTAACAAAACGTTGTATATACCAAAGAAATTGATTTTTGGTTTTAACATACTTTGCGCAGGTTAAAAATCCACGACACACTCCGCTAGTCTACACACACACACACACACACACACACACACACACACGCACACGCACACGCACACACACAAACACACACCTGAAACGTTTGTTGCAGTTAGCAAAGTGCTATTGTACAAAATGTGCCACTGTTTTGCCATGGCGATGGAGACTCAGCGTTATGGAGACACCTGGATAAATGCCATGGTGGTTGGGTTTTATATAGTAGCCAGACCAGTCTCTGAGTTTATTTGGCGAAAAAAAAATGACCCGCTACCTAAATATGGTGGGATTGATTGGGGCCCTAAATGTCAATTTGAGGGTTTAGTAGCTGCCTGGACAGTTAAACTCCAAGCAGAGAAAACAGCAGCTCTGCTTCAAAGCATATCATGCCCTATAAAGCCATATAAGAATATGATTATGGAGAGAAAGTAAAAAAAGAAGAGGATTAGAGAGAGAGAAATTGTAAGACACCATTTGCTGACTAGTAGTGGAAAGATAGATGAAGTCACTGTGTGTGTGTGTGTGCGCCCTAATGTACATGTGTGTGTACCAACTGTATCAACCGTAAACACCTGTGTAGCATCCATCTCATTGAGCATCACTATGGAGGAGCAGTTGTAGTCAAACACAAGCCTCCAGAAATCTGCCACTGTGTTAGGCAGCGGGTGCTGGGTTACGATGAAGGCTGCTGGCTGTTTATGGCTCTGGAGAAAAAGAACAAAATACATTTTATCAAAAGCACATTGAACCATTTAACTTTGTTCACAATTTAGAGAGAAAGACAAGGAGAGACAAGGAGAGAGACAAGGAGAGAGAAAAGGAGAGAGAAAAGGAGAGAGACAAGGAGAGAGAAAAGGAGAGAGACAAGGAGAGAGACAAGGAGAGAGAAAAGGAGAGAGACAAGGAGAGACACAAGGAGAGAGACAATGAGAGAGACAAGGAGAGAGAAAAGGAAAGACACAAGGAGAGAGAAAAGGAGAGACACAAGGAGAGAGACAAGGAGAGAGACAATGAGAGAGACAAGGAGAGAGACAAGGAGAGAGAAAAGGAGAGAGACAAGGAGAGAGACAGGGAGAGAGACAGGGAGAGAGACAAGGAGAGAGACAAGGAGAGAGACAAGGAGAGAGAAAAGGAGAGAGACAAGGAGAGAGAAAAGGAGAGAGACAAGGAGAGACACAAGGAGAGACACAAGGAGAGAGACAGGGAGAGAGAAAAGGAGAGAGACAAGGAGAGAGAAAATGAGAGAGACAGGGAGAGAGACAAGGAGAGAGACAAGGAGAGACACAAGGAGAGAGACAAGGAGAGAGACAAGGAGAGACACAAGGAGAGAGAAAAGGAGAGAGAAAAGGAGAGACACAAGGAGAGAGACAAGGAGAGAGACAATGAGAGAGACAAGGAGAGACACAAGGTGAGAGACAGGGAGAGACAAGGAGAGAGACAAGGAGAGAGAAAAGGAGAGAGACAGGGAGAGAGACAAGGAGAGAGACAAGGAGAGAGACAAGGAGAGAGACAATGAGAGAGACAAGGAGAGAGACAAGGAGAGAGAAAAGGAGAGAGACAGGGAGAGAGACAAGGAGAGAGACAAGGAGAGAGACAAGGAGAGAGACAAGGAGAGAGACAAGGAGAGAGACAAGGAGAGAGACAAGGAGAGAGACAAGGAGAGAGACATGGTGGTCTACAAAAATACATTTTAATTAATCCGCAGAACATGGCAAATATCCCATGGTTAAAATTGGAAGTACTGACAGGGAAAATGTGCACTAATGCACAATATACCGGTACATAAATGTGCAAAGGTTTTAGGCAGGTAATGCTTTAAAAAATATGTTATTAGTTTTTTATTTATCAACTATCAAAATGCAAAGTGAGTGAACAATATAAACTAATATAATAGTTATCTTACAACACTTTATCACAGGTGCCTAAAACCTTTGCACAGCACTGTATATCCGCCGTAGAAACCCCATAAATCTCTGAGGACATATTGCCCACCCAAGAGAAATAGACAAGCCACTTCCAGGCCCAGCAAAATGTTTTTCATCTGTGCAGACACAAACGTATGTACTGGAAGACTATCAGATCAAAATGAACAATCGATGGGACAGCTATAATAAAAGCCATATTGTCTTTAACCATTTTCATCTCCCCATAGAAAGGACAGAATCACCACTAGAAAGGAAAATGAGCTGTTGCAGCTCTGTTGCAGACTGGGTTTGTACTATGGTGGGTTACCAGGGGACTCTAAGGGGAGATTCAGATACTGGCCAAAGCCCAGTGGATTGTATGATTGGAGACATTAACCCGTTCTGTCGCAGATCACTGTTAAGCCACTAATGCCTCTTCTTGATCACAGGCAAATAACCTTGTTCCTCAAAAGATCAGGCACGGACATAACCACACATTTGAAAAAATTAGACACAGTGATTTCCTCAAATGTTAAGCAGTCATTCGAAACAGACTATGTTTAGCTTGCGTCAACATGAGAAACATTGTCTGACACACAACAAACCTGTCTTATGCCATTGTAATTTACTGTTATAGTTGTTAAATGTTGTATGTATATAACACATTGGCTAATCTACTGATTATTATTGTCGCTTTAATGTGATGTTCTAGTGTGTATTCCCGTTATCTCTGATACGCTCTGGCAATGTGGACATTGTTATATCGTGCCAGTGTAGACGTTTGAATTGAAAATGAGAGTGTCCGTTCTCTGTTGGGAAACGCAAACAGCGTATGGACACACGCGATTCCAATGCCTGATCAACTCGTGGTGGAAAAGCAATGAGCCGCGGTGTCCAGCGGACTCCCACAGACAGTGTTAACCTTCTGCCATGATGCAATTACCAGAGGAAACAGGTCATTATGCCTCTGCCAGACGGGCAGGCCAAGTCGACCTCCAGGCTTGTTATTGTCTGCCTTAGTGGCCTCGTTGGCTGTGTAGAGTGAATCTGGATGTGGGTCTGTGTGCTAGCTCTACTATAAGGACCCACGATAGGGCCACGCCATCAATACTCATGTATCCTACAGCTATCACATAACAGCGGGTCATTAATACTCATGTATCCTACAGATATCACATAACAGTGGGTCATTAATACTCATGTATCCTACAGCAATCACATAACAGTGGGTCATTAATACTCATGTATCTTACAGATATCACATAACAGTGGGTCATTAATACTCATGTATTCTACAGCAATCACATAACAGTGTTTTGGGTCATTAATACTCACGTATCCTACAGCTATCACATAATAGTGGGTCATTAATACTCATGTATCCTACAGGTATCACATAACAGTGTGTTGGGTCATTAATACTCATGTATCCTACAGCAATCACATAACAGTGTGTTGGGTCATTAATACTCATGTATCCTACAGATATCACATAACAGTGTGTTGGGTCATTAATACTCATGTATCCTACAGCTATCACATAACAGTGGGTCATTAATACTCATGTATCCTACAGCAATCACATAACAGTGGGTCATTAATACCCATGTATCCTACAGCAATCACATAACAGTGTGTTGGGTCATTCATACTCATGTATCCTACACCTATCACATAACAGTGGGACATTAATACTCATGCATCCTACAGATATCACATGACAGTGTGTTGGGTCATTAATACTCATGTATCCTACAGATATCACATAACAGTGTGTTGGGTCATTAATACTCATGTATCCATTAATACTCATGTATCCTATAGCTATCACATAACAGTGTGGTGGGTCATTAATACTCATGTATCCTACAGATATCACATAACAGTGTGTTGGGTCATTAATACTCATGTATCCTACAGCTATCACATAACAGTGGGTCATTAATACTCATGTATCCTACAGCAATCACATAACAGTGGGTCATTAATACTCATGTATCCTACAGCAATCACATAACAGTTTGGTCATTATTACTCATGTATCTTACAGCAATCACATAACAGTGTTGTGGGTCATTAATACTCATGTATCCTACAGCTATCACATAACAGTGTGTTGGGTCATTAATACTCATGTATCCTACAGCTATCACATAACAGTGGGTCATTAATACTCATGTATCCTACATCAATCACATAACAGTGGGTCATTAATACTCATGTATCCTACAGCATGTCCATGTTCCACTCTGTAACAAATGTTTTGGTAAAACTCTTAAATGTAATGACAATGTATTCACATGGGGCTGCTGCTATGAACTGAAGATCCCAATGGCTTAAATGAAGAACTGCTACTATAAGTACAGTTTATTAAACGATGGGTTCTGTAGGCAATTCAATATCCCAGCCTACGTATGTCATTACGCGCGTATGGCTTCAACACACATATTATGTGTAGAGCAGAACATTACAAGTTTCCATTTTGGAGTGAATTTACTTAATAAACAACAGCTGCTTGTTATTACAGAACAATACTTAGATTATAAAACAGGAGAATGTGTAAAATTTGTAGTGGAAAAACAGGTGAATGTGTCGTTTCCTATTTCTGATTTCAGAACTGTTACATAACAGATTCTGCAACAATCATATAGCATTACCATGTAGCTACATAGTAATATCATAGTAATAACTAGTATGTTACTGCAGTTCTATCTCTGGTTGTTAATTAGTAAACAGGGTAACATCATATATTATTTACATATATTATATAACATTATATATTATGAACCTACATCCATGAGAGCAGCATTGATATAATTACTAGACTCCCCGTCCACGGAGATGAGGAAAGGCAGGCAGCGGTCCACAGACAGGACATCCATGCTGCGGTTCTTGTCATGATTCCGAGGAAGCAGTCCCACGCTACAATCTTCAGGACGCACCCGTGGAGTTACGATGTTCAGAGTCTGGAGAGAGAAGGTGCCACAACACAAGTGTTACTACAGGTCACACCCGTGGAGTTACGATGTTCAGAGTCTGGAGAGTGAGAGAAGGTGCCACAACACAAGTGTTACTACAGGTTACACCCGTGGAGTTACGATGTTCAGAGTCTGGAGAAAAAGAAGGTGCCACAACACAAGTGTTACTACAGGTCACACCCGTGGAGTTACGATGTTCAGAGTCTGGAGAGTGAGAGAAGGTCCCACAACACAAGTGTTACTACAGGTCACACCCGTGGAGTTACGATGTTCAGAGTCTGGAGGGTGAGAGAAGGTGCCACAACACAAGTGTTACTACAGGTCACACCCGTGGAGTTACGATGTTCAGAATCTGGAGAGAGAAGGTACCACAACACAAGTGTTACTACAGGTTGCTGGCAATGTGAACGCTTGTGCATTTTTCTCATGCCTCCTCGTGAAAGAAACATTACTCACTGAACCACCTCTTCTGAAACGTTCTCAATGGCACAGTGCTGAATCAACCACACGGAATTGTAGTGGATAATGAATTGGTGTATAAATGGGCTTGGTAATGAATAATAATCTGCTCCCATTTTCTTTGATTTCCATAGTCTAACAAAACACTTGTTTCTGGCAGTCAGCGCCTTCGCAAACGTTCAAAAGCTTCACCGAAGCAAAGGCCACGGATGACTTATGTATGAGGGAGAACGGGGGAGATACGAGGAGATATGCATCATATATTATTAGACAGATGACAGATCTCAGACCTGCTTACGATACAGTGACAGAATATGGAGCACAAGCCGAGCAATGCAGCCGGATTTCCCCCGCATCCTGTCTGTGTGTATAAAAGGCCTTGTTCTTGAAAAGACAAACAGAAAAAGGCAAGTGCCGTGTCTCTCAGGAGGACGTACAAAAAAAAACAGACAGTTCAGAGTTCTGTGTGGAGAAGGGGAAGGCGCTAACCTGAAACTCGTCCTTTATTTGGCTGGAGTTGGTCTGCGGGTCGAGTCTGCTGATGTTGTAGTATATGGCTCTGAATTCACAGACTGGGATGGCCGTGTTCCCACACAGACAGGCTTCCAGGATGGCGTCGTGGACGAACACATACTGCTCCTAAGGCGAGAACCCATTGAGGCGGTGAGATTACGTTGACATTTTAGTCACTTTGCAGACTCTCTTGTCCAGAGCAACGCACAAAGGCTATTCAGGTTATGAGCCACGCAGTGTTGGAACAACAACGTATCTGCTCGGATTGTGACAGAGCTAGCCCAACCAGACTCAAACCAGCTGCCTGTCAGTTGCCAGGCCAACCCTGACCAAATGTGATTAGGTCAAAATATAATATTAGAGGTTTATGGACTTCTACTGTTTAGATCACCTCAAAACACTTATTGGTCAACATTTGATCACGTCAAACAGTAGTAAAACCTTCTCCATGTGAGTCTCAATTCACATGTACAGTTGACAAATGTTAGCAACAAAGCAGTACATGCAGAACAGGTGGTAAGCCCAATTAGTAGGCTGCATTGGACACCAACATGTGAAATCTAACATGATTACGCAACCACAGCGTTACCATTTTATAACACAAACCCACGAGCTCGGTGATGAAACGAATGTCACGGCAGTAAGTGTTGTGCACAAATTTGACGTTTGAAGCTTGATAAGTAATATCCTTTGGAGAAGCGAATGTACTGCAGGAACGAAGACACCCAAAATGTTGTCTTGTCACGGCCTTAAGGACTTGTCGGAGTTCTACGCCAACTGTGTGTGCTCGTCAAGTAGCCAGAGACATTAAACAATTTACAAATCCCGCTACTCGCCGGTGAATAGCGTTATGCATATTTTTCACCAAGCAAATTTTGAATGCTCTGGGTTTGGAATGTTAATTGTGTCCCTAAGAGCTAGCCAGGGCTAAATCCATCCAGAGCAGACCTCCGCTATCCATTACCTTGGTAGCTAGTGCTACTTAGAATGAGAAAAAAAACCTTTTAAAAGATTAATTGCTTTTTGTTGATTCAAGCCGGTTTATCTTTGAATAGTGCTTTAGAATGATACAAATTGTTCCCCGCCCGCTAATGCACCCAGCAGGCTCAGTCATGAGTATGACATACAGTTGTTCTATATACTCAGTCATGAGTATGACATACAGTTGTTCTATATACTCAGTCATGAGTATGACATACAGTTGTTCTATATACTCAGTCATGAGTATGACATACAGTTGTTCTATATACTCGGTCATGAGTATGACATACAGTTGTTCTATATACTCGGTCGTGAGTATGACATACAGCTGTTCTATATACTCAGTCATGAGTATGACATACAGTTGTTCTATATACTCAGTCATGAGTATGACATACAGTTGTTCTATATACTCAGTCATGAGTATGACATACAGTTGTTCTATATACTCAGTCATGAGCATGACATACAGTTGTTCTATATACTCAGTCATGAGTATGACATACAGTTGTTCTATATACTCGGTCATGAGTATGACATACAGTTGTTCTATATACTCGGTCATGAGTATGACATACAGTTGTTCTATATACTCAGTCATGAGTATGACATACAGTTGTTCTATATACTCAGTCATGAGTATGACATACAGTTGTTCTATATACTCAGTCATGAGTATGACATACAGTTGTTCTATATACTCAGTCATGAGTATGACATACAGTTGTTTTATATACTCAGTCATGAGTATGACATACAGTTGTTCTATATACTCAGTCATGAGTATGACATACAGTTGTTTTATATACTCAGTCATGAGTATGACATACAGTTGTTTTATATACTCAGTCATGAGTATGACATACAGTTGTTCTATATACTCAGTCATGAGTATGACATACAGTTGTTCTATATACTCAGTCAGAACCAATTGATTCAGACTGCTGGTAGTTGAATAACCACACAAACATGTTGCTGTTGAATCGTCGCGTTGACCCTCTGTGTTCTAGTGTCAGAACCGTCAGACGCTTAAAACGCAGACAAATTCAATGGCCATCATAGAAAGGCACGAGCGCAGACTATATTGTCTATTATTCAGCGTGCGTTTCATATTAACAGCATCATCGGGAAGGAAGATGCATGACTGAGCACATTCCGGAGGCAGCCAGGCTCGTCCGGCTTGGGAAATCTTTCAGGAGAGACAACGAACACATTCGATCAGTTGTGATATCGAGCGTGCTGATGGTTTGTACGAGCGCTTGGTACTCGCCGACTTGTTTGGCGTACAATGTATTCCTGGTACACAGAGGTTAATGAAGCAGCTGTAGGTACAGAGAATACTGATGAACACGAAGATGAAGGAGACGCTCTCCTCAGACTTAATCAGTAGACGTTTGCGTCCGTATTAGCCGAGGTTTAGACTTTCAAAACAGTTAAGACAAGAAGGGGCATTCTTATGAGTGGCTATCGGACAGTGGTGGATAATAGGTCGCTAAGACAAGACATCTGTGTAAACTTTAGCTGAAAATCATACACTTATTTGTTTCACATTACTGTAGCTGAAAATCATACACTTATTTGTTTCACATTACTGTAGCTGAAAAGTATATATTCAATCATTTGTTTCACATTACTGTAGCTGAAAATCATACACTTATTTGTTTCACATTACTGTAGCTGAAAAGTATACATTCAATCATTTGTTTCACATTACTGTAGCTGAAAAGTATATATTCAATCATTTGTTTCACATTACTGTAGCTGAAAATCACATATTCACTCAGTGATTCTGCTCAGCCCGATTAAAATGTAGTTGTAAAACTTTGCATTAGCTTGTCGGCTGAGGCCTAGATTCCTCTGATTCTAGGCTCAGGGTGATAAAAGTTAAAGAATTTTAATTTTAATTCAATAATTAGCGAGGAATTCTCATATCTTGATGCCATAACTATGCAATATGCCATCTAACTACAGTACACGTTTGTCACACCTTTAAAATACGATGTCTGAGCTTCGGACCATAGAATAGAAACTAGATTAAATTCTCAGGAGCTTTTCCCCAATCCGCAGATTATATTTCCACACTCGCTTATAAATATCAGAGCTGAATATTTCAGTGGGTTCCAGGCTGTGACATCCGATCAGTCTGGTGACCGGCGCTAGCAGGGTGCTGTCAGAGTCGTGTTAACCTTTAGCCGTGGTGATGGCAAATGCTAGGCAAACATACTTTCCGCAGAGGTGAACTCTGGTTGCACTCCCTTTATCCATGGTGTGAGGATACCTAATGCTTTGTTCCTGCTCTAGCGCACACCAATAGCATCCCTGAGTCAAACACACTTGGAATGGCTAACCTCAGAATAATATGTATAGAGCAGGATATACGAGATTTGTTAAGGCTTAATAGCTTAAGGAAAATTATTTGACATATCCTACGTGACAAATTATGACATTTTTAAAACATATTTCAATATGAACATGAATTCTAAATTATTCTCGATATAGATGTAGTTCCTTGGCAAGATTTAGAGATTGTGATAATGTTAATATTGTTTTAAACAAGGTGAGTGGCAGTACCAGTTCTTTAATGTACCTATCCAGAGAAACGTACCTATTTAGTTGGTTGTATATTTATCATATACTTTTTTTTCCAGATCTCCCTGGGAATTGAAGCTAAAATCCTAGCTACAAAAGCTGTACGACCTGAGCTACATGGGCAGTCTTTTGTGTTTTTTATTTGAAACGAGGTTACTATATATTATATTGTAATATATATTATATGGTACTGTAATGATAAATGGTACAGTAAAGTTGACAGCATCAACCAACCTCAATTTGTACCATGTTAACCCTTTGCGAGTCACTATCTACACACAATCACACACAAGCAGCATGTTGTATCACCAACCTCGGTTTGCACCATGTTAACCCTTTGTGAGTCACTATCTACACACAATCACACACAAGCAGCATGTAGTATCACCAACCTCGGTTTGCACCATGTTAACCCTTTGTGAGTCACTATCTACACACAATCACACACAAGCAGCATGTAGTATCACCAACCTCGGTTTGCACCATGTTAACCCTTTGCGAGCGCAGTTCCCGGATGCAGTTGAAAACGTCCACCACACCCTCGTTCTCGGCCATATCCAACATGATGTCCACAGCAATGAAACATCCAGTCCTTCCAGCCCCAGCACTGAGGAGATGAGCAGAAAAGCAACAAGAAGAAATTGTTAGAGTGGGAGAGAAAAAGATAGAGAGAGCAATAAAAAGTAAAAAGGGAGAGAGAGAAAAGGTGTAAGTAAAAAAAATAATGTGTTAAATCCAACTCTTCACTAAGTTTTATTCTGTGCCGTTCCTAATGTCCTCCATATATACCTGGTTTGGTTCTGTGCAGTTCCTTATATATCTTCCATATATGCCTGGTTTGGTTCTGTGCAGTTCCTAATATGTCCTCCATATATACCTGGTTTGGTTCTGTGCAGTTCCTTATATGTCTTCCATATAACCTGGTTTGGTTCTGTGCAGTTCCTAATATGTCCTCCATATATACCTGGTTTGGTTCTGTGCAGTTCCTAATATGTCCTCCATATATACCTGGTTTGGTTCTGTGCAGTTCCTTATATGTCTTCCATATAACCTGGTTTGGTTCTGTGCAGTTCCTAATATGTCTTCCATATAACCTGGTTTGGTTCTGTGCAGTTCCTTATATGTCTTCCATATATGCCTGGTTTGGTTCTGTGCAGTTCCTAATATGTCTTCCATATAACCTGGTTTGGTTCTGTGCAGTTCCTAATATGTCCTCCATATGGCCTGGTTTGGTTCTGTGCAGTTCCTTATATGTCCTCCATATAGACCCGGAACAGTCAGTAAGTGTCGGTCGCTGGCACATAAAGACACCTGATCTCCAACAAATGGACTGCGGGTGATTCTGCTACGCTCCCCAGTTAGCCGGAGGATATAAGGAGGGACTTACGGCGCTGACAAACGGCACACTCAGACTGGTTCAAGACATTTCCCCTGACTCTCGTGTCAGGTGTTAAGGATACACGCTTCCCAGGGTGGAAGACGGGACAGGGTTGGGATGGGAGGAAGATAGCGATGCAGGAAGGTGGGGGCCGCTGCTCAACCATCATTCAATACGCAGCATCCTGACAGGTCCCAGCTCCAGAGCCCAGGAGCCAGGGGCCCCTCAGTGGCTCGGCAGTCAGGCAGATTGCTTGTCAGCCGCTAGTGATTAATGGCGAGCGCGGCAAACAACAGGGCCTGGGCATGGGATAACTGCCAAGGAGGTGCCCCAGGAAATTAGAAATGACTCCACCGCTCCACATCCGGGGCCACCTCTCTGCGGGCCAATGCTCTTTCAGTTAGACTTCATCTGCATCCTGTCTGCTGTTGAAATGAATGGCCAGACCCCTACGGACAGCTCCGTGGGACGTTAGCCGTCAGACCGGAATCCTTTTTGGGGAGCGATGGAAAAACTAAACGTTGCACGTCAATAACGCCGGGTTGACCTTTTTTTCCACGGGAGCTCGATTTCACGACGGCTCGGACCGCGGAAAAGCGACACGCTACTGAATGAGAAGTGCACGGAGGTTAAATACTGCGGGCCACCAGGGGAAGACGGTGGATGTCCCACGACGGATGAGAACGCTACCTTTTTCCGAGGCGGTTCTTAAAGGTTAGCGTCATCGATCCAACTTACGGGAGAGCGAAGATAAGCCAGGGGCCGGGGATAAAGTGTCGGTAATGACCTTTGCCATAGTGTGTTTCCATCCCGCCCTCAGGAGTATTGGGGGGAGAGCGAGGCGTCCCCGTGCTCTGAGAAAGAGCAGCGCCTGGCACTTGAGCTAATCCACCCTGAAAATGTCTTAGTCACATTTGCTTTGTTTCGGGAGCATAATGTGAAATTGCATCGTGCCATTTAGCAGCCTCTCCCCGTCACATCTCATTGTGCACATGCCCCCCGTGGACCCCCCTCCCCCCCGTCGCCTGTCTGAGCTCAATGCCTGGGTCTCCGGGGGCGGGTGTTTGAAAAGGCCTTGAAAGGGGAGGGGCAAGCAAGGCTGGAAGACAATCCGGATGGTTGGCTTCGTCGTTTTGTTTGATGAATGCGTTTGGAACAAGCGAGAGCATTAACTCGTAACTTAAGTTAATATTATTTTGGGACAGTAGACGGTGATGATCTGGCAGGAGCCAGACATGACTGCATCGAGAGGAGAAAGCGTGAGTGAAGTAACGACGTGTATACAATAACGACGTGAGTCATGACTGAGCAGGAAGCAAGAGCGAAGTGACACAATTCACAACAAAACTTAATCATAATACACGAACACACTGATGTGATTGGGAAGAATTCTATTGAAATGGTAGTACTTCAATGAGAGTCCCAAAAGTGCTTTACAGATAATCTACTGACTCTTAAAATACTACATACTTATTAAATATAGACGACTTACTAATGCCTAACCATAACTAACGTCTTCTAAATGTAACCCTACACTAACCTTAGCAATAAGTTGCTTTTCAAACGGATTGTTAATATAAACTGCATGTGACTATATATAAAACATCAACAGGAAGTGCAATCATGAAAACTGCCCAAACCTTCTGTCCTCCTCTTGCTCATTCATCTTCCTCGCTACAGGCACAAGTACTTCTGCAGGTGCCTGTGGTTTTGCACCAGGTGGCAGACAAAGGAAGTGTGCAGGCATTTGGCCAAAGCAATTAGAATACCCGAAGCAATTAGTAGAGTACCGTCAGCTACAGTCATGTGAAAAAGTAAGTACACCCCTTCTATTGTTTGGTGCGTATCTGGACACGCAGTTGAAATACCTTCCAAACACATTCATTAATAAAGGTAAGCCAACTCAGCTAATCACGTACATCACTTCGAAAACATTTATGCAATTAAAATGAACAGAAATTGATTTTTTTCATTTTGAAAAGTTAATATACGTATGCCTACGTGACATAAAATGGCTCAAATTAGAATCAGGTGTACCAAAACCAAGTAACATAAGGATTAGAAATGTGCAGTTTGGTCTAACCAAATGTGGAAATGTAGTAACACAGATATCAAAACACTATATGACCAGAAGTACATGGACATCCCTCATACCAGTACATATACAGGAAATCTATAAACACAGACCATTCTAGGACCAGAAGTACATGGACATCCCTCATGCTAGTACATAGACAGGAAATCTATAAACACAGACTCTCTAGGACCATAAGTACATGGACATCCCTCATACTAGTACATAGACAGGAAATATATAAACACAGACACTCTAGGACCAGAAGTACATGGACATCCCTCATACTAGTACATAGACAGGAAATATATAAACACAGACACTCTAGGACCAGAAGTACATGGACATCCCTCATACTAGTACATAGACAGGACATCTATAAACACAGACACTCTAGGACCAGAAGTACATGGACATCCCTCATACTAGTACATAGACAGGACATCTATAAACACAGACACTCTAGGACCAGAAGTACATGGACATCCCTCATACTAGTACATAGACAGGAAATATATAAACACAGACACTCTAGGACCAGAAGTACATGGACATCCCTCATACTAGTACATAGACAGGACATCTATAAACACAGACACTCTAGGACCAGAAGTATGTGGACATCCCTCATACTAGTACATAGACAGGAAATATATAAACACAGACACTCTAGGACCAGAAGTACATGGACATCCCTCATACTAGTACATAGACAGGACATCTATAAACACAGACACTCTAGGACCAGAAGTACATGGACATCCCTCATACTAGTACATAGACAGGACATCTATAAACACAGACACTCTAGGACCAGAAGTATGTGGACATCCCTCATACTAGTACATAGACAGGACATCTATAAACACAGACACTCTAGGACCAGAAGTACATGGACATCCCTCATACCAGTACATATACAGGAAATCTATAAACACAGACCATTCTAGGACCAGAAGTACATGGACATCCCTCATGCTAGTACATAGACAGGAAATCTATAAACACAGACTCTCTAGGACCAGAAGTACATGGACATCCCTCATGCTAGTACATAGACAGGAAATCTATAAACACAGACTCTCTAGGACCATAAGTACATGGACATCCCTCATACTAGTACATAGACAGGAAATATATAAACACAGACACTCTAGGACCAGAAGTACATGGACATCCCTCATACTAGTACATAGACAGGACATCTATAAACACAGACACTCTAGGACCAGAAGTATGTGGACATCCCTCATGCTAGTACATAGACAGGAAATCTATAAACACAGACTCTCTAGGACCAGAAGTACATGGACATCCCTCATGCTAGTACATAGACAGGAAATCTATAAACACAGACTCTCTAGGACCATAAGTACATGGACATCCCTCATACTAGTACATAGACAGGAAATATATAAACACAGACACTCTAGGACCAGAAGTACATGGACATCCCTCATACTAGTACATAGACAGGACATCTATAAACACAGACACTCTAGGACCAGAAGTATGTGGACATCCCTCATGCTAGTACATAGACAGGAAATCTATAAACACAGACTCTCTAGGACCATAAGTACATGGACATCCCTCATGCTAGTACATAGACAGGAAATCTATAAACACAGACTCTCTAGGACCATAAGTACATGGACATCCCTCATACTAGTACATAGACAGGACATCTATAAACACAGACACTCTAGGACCAGAAGTACATGGACATCCCTCATACTAGTACATAGACAGGACATCTATAAACACAGACACTCTAGGACCAGAAGTATGTGGACATCCCTCATGCTAGTACATAGACAGGAAATCTATAAACACAGACTCTCTAGGACCAGAAGTACATGGACATCCCTCATGCTAGTACATAGACAGGAAATCTATAAACACAGACTCTCTAGGACCATAAGTACATGGACATCCCTCATACTAGTACATAGACAGGAAATATATAAACACAGACACTCTAGGACCAGAAGTACATGGACATCCCTCATACTAGTACATAGACAGGACATCTATAAACACAGACACTCTAGGACCAGAAGTATGTGGACATCCCTCATGCTAGTACATAGACAGGAAATCTATAAACACAGACTCTCTAGGACCATAAGTACATGGACATCCCTCATGCTAGTACATAGACAGGAAATCTATAAACACAGACTCTCTAGGACCATAAGTACATGGACATCCCTCATACTAGTACATAGACAGGACATCTATAAACACAGACACTCTAGGACCAGAAGTACATGGACATCCCTCATACTAGTACATAGACAGGACATCTATAAACACAGACACTCTAGGACCAGAAGTATGTGGACATCCCTCATACTAGTACATAGACAGGACATCTATAAACACAGACACTCTAGGACCAGAAGTACATGGACATCCCTCATACTAGTACATAGACAGGACATCTATAAACACAGACACTCTAGGACCAGAAGTACATGGACATCCCTCATACTAGTACATAGACAGGACATCTATAAACACAGACACTCTAGGACCAGAAGTACATGGACATCCCTCATACTAGTACATAGACAGGACATCTATAAACACAGACACTCTAGGACCAGAAGTACATGGACATCCCTCATACTAGTACATAGACAGGACATCTATAAACACAGACACTCTAGGACCAGAAGTACATGGACATCCCTCATACTAGTACATAGACAGGACATCTATAAACACAGACACTCTAGGACCAGAAGTACATGGACATCCCTCATACTAGTACATAGACAGGACATCTATAAACACAGACACTCTAGGACCAGAAGTATGTGGACATCCCTCATACTAGTACATAGACAGGACATCTATAAACACAGACACTCTAGGACCAGAAGTACATGGACATCCCTCATACTAGTACATAGACAGGACATCTATAAACACAGACACTCTAGGACCAGAAGTACGTGGACATCCCTCATACTAGTACATAGACAGGACATCTATAAACACAGACACTCTAGGACCATAAGTACATGGACATCCCTCATACTAGTACATAGACAGGACATCTATAAACACAGACACTCTAGGACCATAAGTACATGGACATCCCTCATACTAGTACATAGACAGGACATCTATAAACACAGACACTCTAGGACCAGAAGTATGTGGACATCCCTCATACTAGTACATAGACAGGACATCTATAAACACAGACACTCTAGGACCAGAAGTACATGGACATCCCTCATACCAGTACATAGACAGGACATCTATAAACACAGACACTCTAGGACCAGAAGTATGTGGACAATGGACATACTAATTATTATTGAGGTCAGGTGTTTCAGCCACAAGCATTGCTCTCAGGCCCATCCAGCACATACCGAGGAAATCTACATAGACAAACATCGGCAAACGCAGTCTGTAGATAACGACTGATTGTGTTGGCCAACATGCCATCATCGAGTCAACACTGAACTCCATAATGTACCAGAGAATCTTAGAAGTGAATGTGTGGCTGTGAAATATGTGAAGTAGTTGAAACTGAAAATGGATGTTGCAATTGGACAATGAACACACAAGCAAAGCTACTCAAACAGAAGAGGAAATTAATTGTTACAGTTAACACTAACAGTGTATATGCTATCTGGTTAAGTGTTATGTTATCTGTCAAATGTGTTGAAGTGAATATTAAAAGTCCATATGTGCAGATGTATGTGAAAGAAAGACAACATTTCATTCCACTTCCCCAGTTGTCTGATCTTCTGTAGAGGAAGAAATGCATATTCAATAACCCATTGTACAGTTGGTCCCTACGCCGTAACCGTAACAACCTCTCATAGACTTTACTTACCCTATACTTACCAGTAACTCAAGCCTAACTCTAAATATGATCTACACCCAACTTTAACCCTAACATTGAAAGCGAATAACAACAAATATCTTACATTTTGAGAGTCTATAAAACCCTAGAACAAAATTGTTGGAATTCAACTCTCTAACGTGGGAAGAGCATGGTTAAGCTTGCCCAAGGGCATCTGGTTACATTGCTCTCAGACCACTAAAGCGTTTTGATAGAACATTGCAAAATAATGATCATCTACATGAAAAACAAATGTTCTGCCATTTTGATACAGAGATACACCGTTGGGGAACCTCAATCGATTATGATTCATACAGTATATATTACCATAGATACTTTATGTGATAAATCTCAGTTTTAAATTTCATAATTTACATCCCATCCAAAGACTTGTGCTGTAAATAAGGAGATGTTAGGTACAAAGTACAACTGGCATTTATCACCTAATATGTTTATGTATAATTATTCTTTCACAGGCCCACAGAGATTATACTAAATGAACAGAGTTTCTATGTGAAATTGTGCTAAATGTTGTATTGTTAATGAAAACTGCCCTGAACAACACGCGTTTCATCCCAGTTGTCCTGTGTGATGTGCTGGTGTCCCACGATCCCAAACAGTGTGGCTAACACGTACCTGCAGTGAGCCACGATGGGCCCGGCGTCCGGCGGGTTCAGGAACTTCACCTGACGGACAAAACCCAGGAGGCCGGTGGCGTAGCAGGGCACCCCATGGTCAGGCCAGCTGGTAAAGTGGAACTGCCGAATCTCCCGAATCTCATGGTGTCCCTTCTGAAAGGAAACAAATCAGAGGCTCAGAGAGGAGTATATAAACAGTGTCTATACAGTGAACGCCTCGAAAGCTGTGGCCTGACTTAACATTACGGAGGTTTAAATGAAAGCCGGCAGTGCACTGAAATCTCAAGAAATTATAGTGTAAACTGGCTCGCATTCTGCCTCGACAAATGAATAAATGTCTCTTATCGATTTGTTTCTTATGAGAAAGTGTTTTATGACAACTTGAGCGTATGGGTAAACACCGAGAGAAACTAAACAAAGGTGATTTGATAACTGGGGGCCCATTGATTTACTTTCCACTGATCTCCAAATTACCTTCTGGGATCAATACAAATAAACTTCACACGGGGGTAAACATCTAACGTGAAACAGCAACACCACAACATGCAGTAAATCTGAGATTGGAGACAAACTAACAACAAATGATATTCGGGGGGAGGGGGGGCATTTGAGACGGATACCAAAACCTTGCTTCACAGTTGGGATGGTGTTCTTGGGCTTGCAAGCTTCACCATTTTCCCTCCAAACATAACAATAGCCATGATACTCAAACAGTTCTATTTTTGTCTCATCAAAGTCCGTGACTTGGTGGGTCGGCGCTGTTTTGGCAGCACGCGGAGGACCAACAGCATATTTTAACATGATCCTTTTTTGTCTCATCCGAGGCATACACATACAACCAAATGGGTCGATGTGGAGTCCTCAAGGCAGGAAGGAAATGTGCTCAGTCGCTTGGAAATGGCAGGGCCAAGTTCGGGTCCCAGTTTGATGCTGATGACTACCACATCGACGCGTCCGAGTCTCTTGAAGGCACGGCACTAAAGACCCACTCAGCCAATGCAGCAGCACGTAACGGGAATGGATGAGTGGAAACTGGAGAGTAGCCATTTACAGTATAGCGTGGAGTTACAGTAGCAACAATAATCACAGCTTCACACATCCGCTCCCTGCACTAATGCTAAAGCTAAGCGGTTAATTGCCATTTGGGTTGGTGAGCTGTTTAATCCTTGCCTGACAGCATTGATATGCTAGCGAAGCATACATAACAGTTAAGGAGCACAGTTGAAATACTGAACCTGTTTGAAGATCATGAGAACATGGGTTGACTAATGTGGTACCTAATTTGGTCGTGTTGTGAAGCGGGGGGGTAAAATGTCTCTATGCTCGCCAAACCAGTGGGCTCAAGATTTTATTATTCTTGATGGATTAAAGCGTGATTATATGAGTGTGTGAGGGCCTTAAGATCTATCTGCGTGGTGCAGTAAAAATATTCCCGTGGAGTGTCAATAATAATGCTTTTCATAATTCCAGCAACCATTATTTGCCACAATTAAAGCAATTTGGTACGCTCTATTTGAACACATTTGAAGCCTGAACCCGACCACTCTGCATGGATTTTTAAAACTCAGTCAGGAGGGTAATGGCAAAATGGCAGGGTTTTGTAATGTCCTGTTTTTCTTTGAAATGAAAAATATGAGAAGGTTAAAAGTAACTGTTTTGCTTTCTTGGAACAGAGATTAATTGCAGGCTAAATGAGTTGAGTACAAGCTGTTGAGTTGTCTACTTAAGCAGCTTTCACAGAGCCGCGGAAAGATGCATTACAAGCCTATCAAAGCTAGCTAGTTTCGTGAGTGTTCCTCTGATATTTCCCATTCAACGAAACAATGGGGTCGATTTCCGCGTCCTGCACCCCACTGCATTGTGGGAATAGGATTGCAATGCAAAGCCACGCTGATTTGCAGTGTTCAATTATACACCCGTAGCTCAGTTGATAAAGTCTCACCTTGCAGACAACCGAAAAATCCTGTAGGTTTGAATGCATTAAAACCAAACAAAGGACAGGGCTTAATGACTTAGTTGGTTTACCTTCTGGACTGTGAAGGTCCGGATGACGTATTCTGCCAGTGGTTCTGTCTCTATCAGTGTCACCTTGATATCACCATAGACTTCAGTCTCATCCGGCCAGTACCTCACGCACTTCACCTGGGAAGAAAAACATACAGTTAACATACAAAGAACTGGACACACTTACTCACTAATGAGACTGTAGAGGAATTCTTCCATGCCGTTGAGCCTGAGCCGTCTCAGAAACGGAAAACATTACAGGGCCGAAGAGAAGAGAATTGCATTCAGTACAAGGGCGAAATTCTGCAATGACGTCATTTGTTCCCAGCCATGTGCCCGGACTGGTGCTTCTCTAACACCTCTCAAATCACTTTGAGGAACTCACCCTGCCCACTTCCACCAGGTTTGTAACCATGACAATACTGCCGGAATTCTCCTGCCAGATCATCCTCCAAAAATCTCTCACTGTCTCTTGCATGGGACCTGAGTAGAGCGTGGAGAGCAAGGTTGAGATCAGAATAGACTGGACTAAGGGAAGGCCCTAACAGAATTACAGAAACCCAGGAGAGGTCATAATAACCTAGACGTCTGGATGTATCCAACATTAACCAATATTCCCACATATTATGCACTACTCCTTTAGCCTCCTTGCAGTCATATTTCCTAAAAAATCGTTCGTGAGTTTGATGTCATAACCGTCTAATTTTGCAATAGCCGATCCCAGAAGAACAGCCACTTATCCACTGCCCAACCGAGCCCTGATCAAGTAAAGATTAACCCAGACTCTTTTCTTAAATGTCATTGGCTTAATCTGTTAGTTTTTTACACTGCTTCTGTGGAACGCTATTCCAGGTGCTTCATGTCTACAGCCCTCCCTCCCTCCGACTCCATCCAATTGAATTACCTTGTGTGGCGATGTAATGTCTCGGTCTATGATACCCCTGTGTGTGAGAGAGAGACACAGAAAAAGAGCGAGAGAAAGAGATACAGAGAGAGAGAGACAGAATGAGAGAGAGAGAGAGAGAGAGAGAGAGAGAGAGAGAGAGAGGGAGAGAGAGAGAGGCAGAATGAGAGAGAGATAGACAAAGTGAGGTAGAGAAGAGAAGAAAAAAGAGGAGCCAGAAAGAGGGAATTAGGGAAGAGTAAAAAGCAAGCCCTCAGGT
>CM055744.1:9299595-9342095 GCA_029465975.1 Dallia pectoralis
CCTGTAATATCGTCATCTTGCTATTTGAATTCTCTTCACCGTCCGGCGATGTTTCACAGCCTACCGCTACTTTCATGGGGGAAAAAAGCCAGGAAAATGTACGTAGGCCCATTCTCTCTTCACTTCTACGGCGAGCACAGCGTGGGGGGAGGCTGAGGAAATGAAACAAGACTGCGTCAACTGTCTCAACACAGCTATGGAGGGGGCATTCCTTGGTCTGTGCAGACACTGGTCTGTTTAATTGGGCAGGGGCTGGAGGCAGCGCCGGATGATGACCCGGTCTAGGGATGGGACCATTCTTGGGTCTGGGTGGCCAAATCCATTGGTAAAATATGTGTAATCTCCTCCGTCAGGATGCAGAGCAACAAAGAAGCCAGGGCTTTTCTCTGGGACTTTCATCCCTGGCCGACGCAGCGGAGCCCGGCTCCAAGAAGAGGGCAGGGAGGGTTGCATGAAAGGTAGAAAGCCGAGTTGATGTTCAGCGCAGAGGACCCAGCTCACACAATGGTTCCCTCCAGGCTATATAACACTGGTAAGCCTGGAGCACAATCCCAATAAAGGCATTGCTAGCCCAGGCCTCATCTGGAGGTGATGTGAGCTCATTACTGATTCATGCTACTGACTCCTCAGCTAAACCAGGATTCTCAGTCCGCTGCACTGTACTTCTCTCCATACAGTTTTGGTGCATGGAAGTTGTTAAGTAAAAAAAACACATTTGAGAACTTGAACTTGCAGCTTGGACCATACCTTGATACAGGCACACGTGGTTTCCTATATATCGCTTTGTGCTGCTGTTGTCGTAGAGATGAAACAATCCCTTTGACTGAGACCTAGAAAACGTCACGATCTTCGTTTCACTGTCTGCATCTCAGATGATGGATTACAGCGAGAACATCACCTTTCAAATCACAGCAATGTGGAGATTTGAATTTCTGGGGACCTGGCTTCTGCCAGTAATGCGTTGCATGTCATCGCTCCATTAATCACTAAAGCCTGTGTTGTCCCAACAGAGTTTATACACCAGCCACTAAACTGTCAACGTGGCTGACCGCATTATGGGCTTTAATACTCTATTAAAGTCAGCCCTCCTGGAGGTTCCTCCTCAGACAGGCAGAATTCTTTTCTCTTGCTGTTTTGGCGCGCAATGCATGCTGGTCATTGGCTGATATGGTTTAATCCTGTTGCTCAGCTCAGACTCTGCCTCGAGGCGTACCTGAGAAATGCTGAGGGTTTCATCAACAACACTGTGTACTTTGAACCAGTTCAACAAGAAGCCCGCGTTTGAACGTGTTGTGTAAATCGGGAGTGGATTACCAAAATGCAACTCTATTAGCAGGAATCTCTGTACTATACTGAATAAAGTGATTTCAGACTCTCTTGCAAGCCAGATGTGCTACCGGTTTTTTAACTGCCTCTGAATGTTGGTGTTGTCAATTTTAGCTCCTACCAATAAAGTTCACAGAGTTAATCTGAACCGCAACAACTCTTAGTTTTTCATCATTTACATCATATGAAGTCACTGATGTAGAGCTTTTTTCTCTGCTGGAAAGGTTATCAAGGATTTTTTTATTTTCCTTTCTCATTGATGCCAAGTGCAAAGAAAGCACCCAGTAAACACTGGGTAAGTAGAGTCTAGGGAATGCTAATTGTCAGTCTTTGGTCAATACATCAGAGGATTTCTACGACAACGACTTCAAGGGAACCTCTGAAGATACTTTACGTGCCAGGAATTAATGCCAGTTAAGATATGAGCGACTTACAAAGACTGAGCTCTTAGACAGACACGCACACGACTGTGGTGCAATTTATAGGAAATCCGCTAGCGGCAAGTCGTCATAGAGGTGGTTGCATCTGTGTTCTATTTAATAGAAATGAGCAGGTGGGATATTCATTATTCCACCACCGGTCCTTCACAATGTCCATTCTGATGGTGGTACGTGCAATTCAAATCAAAAGCAGACTCCAGTGGCTGATAGATTGTGTAAAAAGCTCATGTAATAATGTAATATACCGCCCCAGAGCTGTCGTGTTGGTCCCACACAATAGTCTGAAATATTCAACACCTCATAATCATATAAAACGTTGAGAAAAATGTGTTATTGGTGATTTTTGCATTTCAAGGTGCTGTTTGTCCACATATTTACTAGGGATGCACCGATCCGTTGTTTAGTATCAGAGATTGGTTCGATACTGGCCAAAAACGTAGCAAAACGGGGTGGGTTATTTATTTCCTTTTGTGTTTTGAGTTGAATTTTGAACCTCAATGCTTCTCATAGGGTAAGTTGTTCACTAGCTACGATAGGGTAAGTTGTTCACTAGCTACGATAGGGTAAGTTGTTCACTAGCTACGATAGGGTAAGTTGTTCACTAGCTACGATAGGGTAAGTTGTTCACTAGCTACGATAGGGTAAGTTGTTCACTAGCTACGATAGGGTAAGTTGTTCACTAGCTACGATAGGGTAAGTTGTTCACTAGCTACGATAGGGTAAGTTGTTCACTAGCTACGATAGGGTAAGTTGCTCACTAGCTACGATAGGGTAAGTTGTTCACTAGCTATGATAGGGTAAGTTGTTCACTAGCTACGATAGGGTAAGTTGTTCACTAGCTATGATAGGGTAAGTTGTTCACTAGCTACGATAGGGTAAGTTGTTCACTAGCTACGATAGGGTAAGTTGTTCACTAGCTACGTTTTCTTTGTCTAACGATGCAAGTTGTTCAGAGATGGTAAAATATATGGCTGTAAACAATAGAACATTCATTATGTGTGGTGTTTAGTGAGTAAATATAGTGATTGCTTACTATTTTTGTAACATTTGCTTCTTTAAATACATCTTGGGTGCTAATTTCCGTTAGCGGCACATGTTTCCCATAGTCACAAGTTGGTCGATCATAAAATGGCATTATTGAATCAGAAAAGAAATCTAGATATTTATCACTTCAATGTCAACTAAATTGTATTTTGCAAATCATAAAAGATACACATTTTAACAATGATCTTTTGAAGGGAACAAAAAGGTTCTTGTGGTCCGCTGTGATTGGCGGTCATAGGTGGCGAACACCCATCATTAAAGCTCCACCTCTGATGTATGATGAAAGGAGTATGACTCATTTGAGAGACGGACCCTCACACTGACAAACTGTGAAATGAATCCTGCCCTGCTCTTCGAAAAACACTTCCTATATTGCAATTATAGCAACCACAGCACTTCATTGCAATAAAATGTAAACCACCTAGTCAGCAAGCATCTGTCAAATTCCCCCAGGCATCTATCCAATATAATTGAACAAATAAACAAAAAAATCGATTTACTTTTTATTGACTTTAAATATGTTTTTTATGCTGTTACGCGATCATCCTATTCATTAAATAGCGGCAAAGATGTATTTTTAAACATATTGTTTATTAACAGTTTGACCATCTACAGATGGTCTATCCAATTAAATTGCTGCTAAAGTGTTCTATGTACTATAGAATATCGTTTTTTTTCTTTTTTGTTCTGTTGAGACAGATCATCTTTGAAAATAAATAAATAATGCAAACAGAGAATAGCAGATTACATTTGCATAATTTCCAATCTCCCTTTTACCTCTAATTAAAACCCCACAACTGGCATTTCTTATGTATTTATGTGACTGTTGTTCTGTTCTCTTACCCATACCGTCCAACTCTCTCAACGCACGAAAACACATGGGACCACACCACTCTGCCACCATTAAATGCTAAGATATCTGCAGTTGCCCAAACCGATCTCAACTCCCCCAACTCCCTGATGGCTAAAGAGTGATTGATATGCACAGGAACTATTCTGGACAATGAAGAGAAAAGCAATCGTAAGAGGTTCCTGTGGGCAGCTCTTTAAAAGATTGCCACTGATTCCTCCGGTCCCTCTGATATGTAAATGTTTGCCAATAATTCTGTTTATTTTGGTAGCCGAGCCTGCTGAATTATAAATGACCATATGGGAGGCTTTATGTTTACACAGTGTGGGGGGAGTAGGCACAGAAGAAATTAAATGGGACAGCTGCCCGTAATCGAAAGTGTTGGCCCCTCTCGCCGTTCCATAAATTGTCATAGGTAATCAGGCAGCATGAGTTCCTGGGAAGGAGAGTGTTAAGCTGAATTAACATTACCATTTAGTTCAACACTTTGGGGACATTTGTGATTCGAGGCTCTGTTGGAACACGTTGGGAAAAAGCATGCCTTCCACCAGACCTCCAATCAGATGTAACTTTTTATGTCTTAAAGAAAAGAGGTCAGGATAGGAAATGGAAGAAATGTAAGATGACAATCTTCGGTACTGTTCGCGTTGGCAGATGATGCCTTATACAGATCACATATTGGACGGTAAAACCCAACTGTGAATTTTGGCATACCTATCATGCTTTCTCAGTGATGTTACAAAAAACTTTTTGAGCTTTTGTATAAGCATGCAGTAAGATGGACAGGTTCCATTACAAGAGTATGTAATTAAAATGCTTTTACTAATAGCACATTTATCAAAATTCCTGTTGGCTATCAGGATATGACAGGCTATTTCATTTTAGGCCAACGCTTCATTTAAAAGCCTTCACTTCTATGAAGTGCCTCGTCTGTGACATCTAAACCCTTAATAAAAAGTATTAATGTCCTTGGGACAGTATGCTTCCCTTGTATCGCATTAGTTAGGGCCTTGGGTTTTCTAACCATATTGCAGACAACGCTGTAGACAGCACAGTTTTCAAGGACTGCGGCGTAATTACAACAGCTTGTCAGAGAGTTCCAAACGTGGTTCTCTTAGGGGAGAAGATTAAACCATTTCATAAAGTATAAAATATTTTTATCCAAGACCTCATACGAGCAGCGCCTGTCCAGCAGAAGTCTACTGTGATTATTGGAATACTGAGGCCTGAGCAAATACACTCACCAGGACAGAACACGCTTTTGAACACACCTCACATTCGGCATGTGGTGTACAAAAACCTTCTCGTGACATTGCACACGTAAAATAAACGCGTGTTGTTAACGTACATTGTTTTCAAAGGTTTTTTCATATAATTCCTTCTTTCCTGATCTTCCTCAACATGTCCATATCTGGGATTTGAACTCGCAACCTTTCCGTTTATAATATGCTATCCCACTCCAATGCCAATCTAAACTTTATAAAAGCAAGGTAGGGGCATACAAATATATTGCTGTGGCGTTAACGGATGTACAGCTTCATGCTTTATGGGAGTTTGATGAAACATTAAACCAACCATATTTACATTATAATAAATGTTAATATAGGTAATATATAGTATCAGCTTTTTTATTGCCAAATTGGTTTACACATACAAGGAACTTGCTTTGAAATGTTGATGCATAATGTCTATATATATATATATACAGAATTAAATTTAAATTAATATAATCATATATAAAATGTCACTTCTCTCAACGTTCATTACATAATTTTCTGTCATACTGTTTCAATGTTACAGCTGAATCCTTATAATTATATTATGTTGTTTTTCTTTAGTGCATTATTTCACACGTTTTTTTTGCCAAGCCGGACAGAAGATGACACAATTCCGAAACGTATAACACCTCATTTGAAACGTATAACACCTCATTTGAAACGTATAACACCTCATTTGAAACGTATAACACCTCATTTGAAACGTATACACCTCATTTGTTAGCCTAGTGGTAAGAAAGTTGGGCCAGGTATTTTACCAAAGTCCCCAAGTTGAAAGGGTGCAACAACCTAGTTCCTCTGCCCTTGAACAATGCAATTAACCCAAATTGCCGATCTTGAGCACCCACTGTGGCAGCCCCGCCCCCCTCGTGTGTCTGGTACTGTGGTTGGTTAGAAGAGGAAAGTCAAACTTTGCCGTGCAATTTAAAACGAGCATCTGCTTTTCAGGGGGCATGTGTGGGAAATCAAGTATAGTGCTACATTTGTTTATCCAAATTATATTCAATAGAAATTATAACCTCCACGGATTTAGGTAGACAAGCGTTTAGTTTGTTTGCACCTCACATTTGGAATACATTCCAAGATCAGTTTAAATGTAATAAATTGGTGCCTCTAGGGCAATTCAAAGGGATGTTCGAGGAATATTTCCATGAGGAATGTGTTTGTATATTATGAATCATGTGCTGCTGCCGCCCCCGGAAAAAAAGGTTAAATAAAAAGTTAAAGGAGATTGATGCAGGTAGCCCACTCTGGATTTGATTGTCAAATGTATTGTAACATACACTTAAATTGTGTCAGGAAAGTGAGAATTACGCCAACTTGGTGTTAAACAATATGGCTATTTTGTAATGCACGCATTTGGCTATAACAACAAAACTATGTGTTATCAACATAGCATAGAACATTCAGTGGGATGCCATTCATGTGAAACCAAAAAAACAGCTGTCCCAATGACAAGCCCCCAATAAGGCATGCCTGCAACGTTCTGATTGGCTGCAGCTAGATTATGCCACCAATCATCATGTCATGTCGTATAAGTGAAGTGTGAGAAGTGAAGGTGTCTGACACAGTAGTAAAACAAGCTGCCCGTAGGTTACACAGAGCATTTTGACAGCAAGTTAATGAATAGCTCAATAACTTACTGACAAAAGCGTACCAATTAACAAATGACAAGTTCATAGCACAAGATACATAGTAAAAAATACAGAAACGTTAGTGATGAACACATTTCCTTTACAAAGAGCAAGTAGTACCACAGAAGGTGCTTAGCATCCGATCAGCATAATCATTAAACCCTTGGTTTGCTACAACACTTTGACTTAAAGTTAACCTAAACACATACTTCACCACAACCCCAAAAATAAGCCCCACCAGCATATTGCCACCACTTATTAATGTCTATAATTGGAATAGCTTGCTGCAATAATACATATAAAGTGCTGCCAATGAAGTTACATTGAAATGCATTGATATAAAATAATTTGAATAAAAATACAGCAGCAGAATGCATTTATATACATAAAAACTCGGAGTCATTGAATTGACAGTGCTTTGGGCTTGATGTGCAAATACACTATGTTACACTTTATTATTAAGTCTTAGTCACTTCAGTACTCACAAGTCACATGTGGTTACCTGTGGTTATCATGTATTTACATAAGGGGTCTTAGTCACTTCAGTACTCACAAGTCACATGTGGTTACCTGTCGTTATCATGTATTTACATAAGGGGTCTTAGTCACTTCAGTACTCACAAGTCACATGTGGTTACCTGTGGTTATCATGTATTTACATAAGGGGTCTTAGTCACTTCAGTACTCACAAGTCACATGCGGTTACCTGTGGTTATCATGTATTTACATAAGGGGTCTTAGTCACTTCAGTACTCACAAGTCACATGTGGTTACCTGTGGTTATCATGTATTTACATAAGGGGTCTTAGTCACTTCAGTACTCACAAGTCACATGTGGTTACCTGTGGTTATCATGTATTTACATAAGGGGTCTTAGTCACTTCAGTACTCACAAGTCACATGTGGTTACCTGTGGTTATCATGTATTTACATAAGGGGTCTTAGTCACTTCTGTACTCACAAGTCACATGCGGTTACCTGTGGTTATCATGTATTTACATAAGGGGTCTTAGTCACTTCTGTACTCACAAGTCACATGCGGTTACCTGTGGTTATCATGTATTTACATAAGGGGTCTTAGTCACTTCAGTACTCACAAGTCACATGTGGTTACCTGTGGTTATCATGTATTCACATAAGGGGTCTTAGTCACTTCAGTACTCACAAGCAATAATGTTGCCGTATCGGTTCTTATTCCGGTTCTCATCTTTCTTGGCAGTATCCCATGGGGCCGCTTGTCCTTCCGTCAGACCCTGAAATAAATACACAAACACACATGCCTGGTGAAAACAAAAACCTCACGGACAAAATAACAACCAGCGTATACGTACAATTCTATACTATAAAATTCAACACCCAAGGACAAGGACAAGTAAGCAAGTTGTGGAACAACGGAACAATGACTCAAAGAACCTTGTTAAGTGTTACAATGTGTTAGCAAGTCATTAGAACATGAACTGTGCCATTCATCCAACCACAACGTGTGTTGATTCAGAGTACAGCTGATGAAAGGACCTGCTCATCAAGTACTGCTCACGATACACTAATGGGCATGGTTTGGACTCATGTATTATCTACAGTATGTATGAATCATATAAAGACAATAATCAATAATCACGTTTACAGAGTGCATCTTCTATGCTCAATTATCATACATGGAATTAATACAACTGGCCTCCAGTCAGCGAGGGCGAAATGGAAGGTCTGACGGACTGCTATTGCGAGCATACCCAATAGAAGCAAAGCAGGAGATAAAAACTCCCAATGGACTGGGGGGACTTGAGAAGTGTGTGTCAATGCAGATCCAATGCCGTTCTGGTTCTCATCACACCGCTCACTCAACCAGGAAGTCACACGATTGATGGAGCACACTTTCTTCTACCTCAACTGAGCTCACAGGCGCCAAAGGTGTTTTCTGGAGTGCGATGAGGCAAGGCAACCACATTCAATTACTAGCATCTAATAACCCAGACGGGCGAAAGCTTGAATCTAAACCTGTGAGTTAAATGCTACGCTGCTCAGAAACACCGAACAATAGAGATTTTAATATTCCATGAATCTTGTGCTATTGTTAAACAAGGAGGAGGTTTACAATCAGGATGTGTACATGGGACCAGGAGGTTTACACAGGACCAGGAGGTGTACATGGGACCAGGAGGTTTACACAGGACCAGGAGGTGTACACGGGACCAGGAGGTGTACATGGGACCAGGAGGTTTACACGGGACCAGGAGGTTTACATGGGACCAGGAGGTTTATACGGGACCAGGAGGTTTACATGGGACCAGGAGGTTTACATGGGACCAGGAGGTTTACATGGGACCAGGAGGTTTACATGGGACCAGGAGGTTTACACGGGACCAGGAGGTTTACACGGGACCTGGAGGTGTACACGGGACCAGGAGGTTTACACGGGACCAGGAGGTTTACACGGGACCTGGAGGTTTACATGGGACCAGATTGTTTACATGGGACCAGGAGGTTTACATGGGACCAGGAGGTTTACATGGGACCAGGAGGTTTACATGGGACCAGGAGGTTTACATGGGACCAGGAGGTTTACATGGGACCAGGAGGTTTACATGGGACCAGGAAGTTTACACGCGACCAGGAAGTTTACACGCGACCAGGAGATTTACACGGGACCAGGAGGTTTACACGGGACCAGGAGGTTTACATGGGACCAGGAGGTTTACATATCTGGTTGAGTCTGGGTGGATGATACCAGGAATATTATTAAAATATTGTCTTTCAGAAGTACATCAATTAACACATGTTAATGTTCAACAGTTTTCAATTTGGTAGTGCAATTGTGTTCCGCAACGGAGGACTTATTATGCTGTTTTGGAATTTCTGTTTAATTTATTTATGTCTAAATGTCCTTTAGCACCCATTAAAGGATATCAGTGCCAAGCTGCCGATACAACAAGCTTTTACCTTCACAGCAATCACACATGGCATTTGACCTCCTCGCCCAGTCTAGTGGAAAATGGATTTGCTATCTATACCCCAAAAGAGGGACTTTATTATTCAGCCAAAGGTGAATGCTTTTAGGGGGGGGGGCTTCAATCCACTCCCTTCCTTCACTTCCTGTTAGAGCTGCAATATCCTGTCGCCCATCAATTTTCTGATTGGCTGTGGCCAAAATGGGTCTCTCTCGTTCTCTGCTCTCAGTAATAACGCTGGCAGCTGTGAGAGTGAAAGCCCAGAGGCCTCTACTCCATCATGGCCCATCTGTCTCCTTATTGAGCGTGAAATAGAGCTAGTCGTCAACACTGGCTCAGGTCCACAACCACTCAGAGACTCCAATAACAGATACAGTACACACTGAGGGTGATTGATGGTCACGTCCTCACTGCTTTCACTTTCTCTACACACTTGTACAATCAACGGTTTCTTCCAGAACCAAAACCAAAACAAGAGGCAACTGAACTTTTGCCAACCAGAAGAAAAGGAAAAGATTGATTTGAAGGAACAAACTGATTGATTTGTTGCCTTTTGACAACCCAATACTACGAATTTCGGAAAGTAGTGCAAAATAATTTCATCTCCTCTGACATTTTCACATTACTTTGCAATTAATTTTAACGGATCCTTAGGGGCGTTGTGTCGAAGGAGCGAGATGCAGAGCGGAGAATCACATTCGTGGTGTTTATTTATCATTAAAACAAACGGAAACTTGAACTGATTAAATGAAAATCAGCGATTGCGACAAAACATTCAACACAGCTTTCACAAATACACAGACACTCACCTATAACAAAACAATGTAACAATCATCGTGAACCTAACCAGGGACCTTAAATAGCCCACTGATTAATTAACCTATGCCCGGTGCTTGGCTAAACCCAAAACAGCTGTGCTCCTAATCAACATGCTACACAAAAGTGCTCTCCCCTAAACACCCTGTGACAACACAGCTCACCCATGCTTGACATTTATTTAACCAATATTGTGCAATATTTAGGTGTCAGTCAAACAGCAAAAAAAGTTAAAAATTAGGATAAAATTCAAACAATATAAAGAAACAATTTGACGGTTAATAAAATGTTCTATTCAGAATGGTTTCCTAAAGGATTTTCGTTTGAGTAAGGCATCAAATAAAAAAATAAGTGCCTATTAAACACTAAAACATTGGAGTCGGAAGCGGCAATGTCCGTCTGGCCATCGATGTTGCACCAACATTTCAAAGCAAGATCCTCGTATGTGTAAACCTACTTGGCAATAAAAGCTCATTCCGATTCTGATTCCACAACACACAACCAAACAGCCAGCCTGTTAGAAAGTAGTAAGTAAGCACCCACATTGCCGTTAGTAGACAGATACATATTGAAAAAAAAACACTCCAGAGCGCCGTATGGACCATAATGTGACATACATAGGAATGAATAAGGACAAAACCCAAGACGGACATCCCTGTTACAATTGACAACTATCTGCCAACAAGGCATACGCGAGGAGGGCAAAAAGACGAAGAGGGACAGGGACAATAAGCAGGCGACGGAAAGGGAATGCAAATGAGTGGGAGGAGCAGATAGCAATTATACAACCAATAGGATGTAGTCAAAGACAAAACAGAATGCCCCGTAATCACTAGGTGGCTAATTGACTCTTTAAATGATCAGATAGGTTCCTGTGTCTGGTCTCACCATGGATTAAAGAGCCTGTGTACGTTTGCTGGCTGACAGCAATCACCCCTTTCAGAAGAATAAAAAACAGATAAAACTGTGGGGACGCAGCGGTAACAAAGCAAGGACACATTTGCAGGGGCCTCCCTTATCAGACCTCATGTAGACACTGTGATCAATGGCCAACACTGTAAAAAGAGATGGAAACGAATGGCTGAGTAATGCACCCGTACAGACACAGATAGAACCAGAGAGAGAGAGAATAGGAGGCATCCCTGGTGAAACACGATTAAAACCGGTCGCTTTTCCACTCTTGGAGACGAAGGTGCCCCTGGGAACAGCTCTCTGCTTTTGTGATTCACTCTGTTTTCAAAACTGACAATAATGAAAATAGGCAGACGCTTGTTCAAGAACGTTCAGCCCGTCAAGGCATTCCTTTCATTCCAGCTCATACTGTGTGATACGTCCCAGTCTGTGGAATACAACGCCACCAACTGTAGTTTATTACACCGATGTAGTTATGGACTTCAGGTGTAACAATCCTTAGGCAAGGTTGTGATAAACAAATGACTAAATGTATGTACAAACTGTATTCTAACCAATAGCCTGAATTCATTTATTTTAGATTATATTATATATATAAATATTAATATATTATATATATAGAGAGATTTTTCATGGCATTTACTCTTAGACCGTGGGGAAAGAGCTTTGCAGTAGATTGGATTCAAACCCATGCTGCAGCAGTACATGTGCACCAGAGCCAGCAGCTATATTTGCTGAACATCCCTAGGCAACGACAACATCATATTAATATGTGTGTTATATTTGTGCGTTTGTGACCCAGGGTGTCCATCCAATTATTTGACCCTTATATCTAAATAATTGATTGTAAGTGATGTTTATTCCGTAGGCAACATGTTTTTGTCTGATGTCATCACTTATTGATAAACACGACAGTTATTGCCCGTCAAGCAATTTCATCTAACGAAGTGAAGACGTCATATAGTTTAAGAATAGTTTGTTATATGTTAAATGTTGCTTTACATTTTGGAAAAGTTTTTTTCAGGTTGATAGGGGACTGCTCACAGCAAAGTAGCATAGCTAACATCATATAGAAATTAGTGGATGTGGTAAAAGTGGATTTTCTGATGGGTTGTTGCCATGAACATATACTGGGGTTGACATTTATCACACACATGAGTTTACCTCACATGTTTACCTCAATATAGTGTGAAATACAAATTATACCAAACAATGCAATGTGGAAATACACTAACAATACACTAATGACATAATTTCCTTTGTGTTGCCAATACATTTTGTTAGCTTTGTTAGCTTCGGCCTCACTGTCTGAACGCAGTCAACCGAGTTTCATAAGCGCTACTTGATCAATCAGTTTAAAAATTGCATTTAGAAAAAGATTAAACTGATTTGAGAAGGCCTGCGGTGTGGACAAAGCTTTAGTGGAAAACAGATATGAATTAGTTGTGTGAATGCAGCCCATCTTCATTCAATTACTCCGCGCGTGCACTTTATGGGACCACAGTGTAAATAAGTAATTTACTTATTTAAACCAATCAATCAATGGGCTTAAAAGCTGAGCGAAACAAGAAACTCCCAACCTGGACTTGAGTAATGCTTGTTTTCTGGCTGCTTGCTCTAAAAGTAAACCAGACTCTGGCCGGTAGCGAGTGTGCAGAAGTCTCCTGGCACACTCTGGCTAGTGT
The DNA here is from genome assembly GCA_029465975.1 of Dallia pectoralis. Lineage (NCBI taxonomy): Eukaryota > Metazoa > Chordata > Actinopteri > Esociformes > Umbridae > Dallia > Dallia pectoralis. The sequence goes on from CM055744.1 coordinate 9,312,525, forward strand.
TTATCTATCCACTGTTTCCCGTTCGATAATGACAACGAGTGGGAGGTGATTTATTTCACGGGGTTTCTGTGGTCCCCCGCAGTGAAATGTTCAACTTCCCGTCTGGGGAAGCAGAGGAGGAGCGAGCTGCTGTTATTTTGCAAAAACAAAAATACAAAATGTCCCTTTCATCTTTAATTTGCTGGGTTCTGCGCTAATTAATATTCTTGAAAAAAACGATGAAACTAGAGAGAGACGAGAGCAAGAACGAGAACTCCCACACTCTCTTGTCCCCTGGTGGAAGGTGATAATGCTGTGATGGAGGGTAGTGTTTCAGAGCGAGGAAGGGTCCCTGTATGTATAGGAAAGGAAAGACTGAAGCATGAGGACATACCCACGTGTACCATCTACAGGCACACACACTCCACAGATTTACTTTAGTCAGGGGGTGATGCAGGTATGCAGACTGATTGGGTTTATTGTCCTGCTCAAGGATAGAATCACATATTTTTTGCTTTGCTGGTTTTGGGATGAGCTCTAACTAGGTATCACAGTGTCACCTATTTAACCCTGGTCCCGGGTGAGAAATATCAATGGGGGAAATGGAAGCAAACATTGTAAGTTCAATTAAATCAATAACGGTGGTCATAAGATACATACTGTCCTGGGTAGGGTGGTCTTACAACATGACAATGAAGGTCAGTAGACTATGCCAGGCCTAGAAGCAAATGGCTAAAGTAAATACGAGCCAGCTGGCTGGGTAGCTATGCTGACATATAGAAACTTGTATTGTCTGGTTTATCAGATATGTGCTCAAGCCAAAGTGAGCTTGTAATTGTATCTATTCACTGATTTGAAAGGGCCATTTGTAGGAATTCCACTACAAAATATTAAACAAGTTCAAATAATATCTCCAAGCTTTTAATAGATAACTTTAGCACTCATTTGTGTTCCTGATGTTAGGATGTAACCAAGCACGTGTTAATGACATGGCCAGCATTTGCTGTGGACACTACTTTGATTTGGCGGGACTCTTAAGTTGCTGTTGGGATTTGGCTGTGGTAGTGACACAACATGAGCTGCCTAGCCTACCTCTGATAGGCTAGCTATGGCAAACACCATACACATAGCGAAACAATAAGATTGTGTATAGTCATATGCAGAAGTCATAACTACTTTTTCCACTACATCTATCTGACCTGCCAGGTGGGCGTGCATAATAATGAGCCCATTATAATAATGTATGACCTAGCCCAGGTTAGAAGTACCATACAGGGGCTTTTATTTCACCAGGTAATTCATCAAGAGTAATGGAAGGTGGAGTCTGGGGGTCTTTAACCATAGAGACCTGTGCCCATTCAGCTAGCAGGCTCTCAACTGCAGGTCCAATACAGCCATCTGCACCATAAACAGGGTTCTGTTGGGGACATCTGAACCAAAAACAGGGTTCTGTTGGGTACATCTGCACCATAAACAGGGTTCTGTTGGGTACATCTGCACCATAAACAGGGTTCTGTTGGGGACATCTGCACCAAAAACAGAACAGGGTTTTGTTGGGTACATCTACACCATAAACAGAACAGGGTTCTGTTGGGTACATCTGCACCATAAACAGGGTTCTGTTGTGTACATCTGCACCATAAACAGAACAGGGTTCTGTTGGGTACATCTGCACCATAAACAGGGTTCTGTGGGGTACATCTGCACCATAAACAGGGTTTTGTTGGGTACATCTGCACCATAAACAGGGTTCTGTTGGGTACATCTGCACCATAAACAGGGTTCTGTTGGGTACATCTGCACCATAAACAGGGTTCTGTTGGGTACATCTGCACCAAAAACAGGGTTCTGTTGGGTACATCTGCATCATAAACAGGGTTCTGTTGGGTACATCTGCACCATAAACAGAACAGGGTTCTGTTGGGTACATCTGCACCATAAACAGGGTTCTGTTGGGTACATCTGCACCATAAACAGGGTTCTGTTGGGTACATCTGCACTATAAACAGGGTTCTGTTGGGTACAGCTGCACCATAAACAGGGTTCTGTTGGGTACATCTGCACCATAAACATGGTTCTGTTGGGCACATCTGCACCATAAACAGGGTTCTGTTGGGTACATCTGCACCATAAACAGGGTTCTGTTGGGTACATCTGCACCATAAACAGGGTTCTGTTGGGTACAGCTGCACCATAAACAGAACAGGGTTCTGTGGGGTACATCTGCACCATAAACAGGGTTCTGTTGGGTACATCTGCACCATAAACAGGGTTCTGTTGGGTACATCTGCACTATAAACAGGGTTCTGTTGGGTACAGCTGCACCATAAACAGGGTTCTGATGGGTACATCTGCACCATAAACAGGGTTCTGTTGGGTACATCTGCACCATAAACAGGGTTCTGTTGGGTACATCTGCACCATAAACAGGGTTCTGTTGGGTACAAAACAGGGTTCTGTTGGGTACATCTGCACCATAAACAGGGTTCTGTTGGGTACATCTGCACCATAAACAGGGTTCTGTTGGGTACATCTGCACCATAAACAGGGTTCTGTTGGGTACATCTGCACCATAAACAGGGTTCTGTTGGGTACATCTGCACCATAAACAGGGTTCTGTTGGGTACATCTGCACCATAAACAGGGTTCTGTTGGGTACATCTGCACCATAAACAGGGTTGGGTTCTGCACCATAAACATTTCTGTTGGGTACATCTGCACCATAAACAGGGTTCTGTTGGGTACATCTGCACCATAAACAGGGTTCTGTTGGGTGGGGTTCTGTTGGGTACATCTGCACCATAAACAGGGTTCTGTTGGGTACATCTGCACCATAAACAGGGTTCTGTTGGGTACATCTGCACCATAAACAGGGTTCTGTTGGGTACATCTGCACCATAAACAGGGTTCTGTTGGGTACATCTGCACCATAAACCATTCTGTTGGGTAAACAGAATAAACAGGGTTCTGTTGGGTACATCTGCACCATAAACAGGGTTCTGTTGGGTACATCTGCACCATAAACAGGGTTCTGTTGGGTACATCTGCATAAAACAGGGTTCTGTTGGGTACATCTGCACCATAAACAGGGTTCTGTTGGGTACAGCTGCACCATAAACAGGGTTCTGTTGGGTACATCTGCACCATAAACAGGGTTCTGTTGGGGACATCTGCACCATAAACAGGGTTCTGTTTCTGGTACATCTGCACCATAAACAGGGTTCTGTTGGGTACATCTGCACCATAAACAGGGTTCTGTTGGGTACATCTGCACCATAAACAGAACAGGGTTCTGCACCATAAACAGGGTTCTGTTGGGTTCTGCACCATAAACAGGGTTCTGTTGGGTACATCTGCACCATAAACAGGGTTCTGTTGGGTACATCTGCACCATAAACAGGGTTCTGTTGGGTACATCTGCACCATAAACAGGGTTCTGATGGGTACATCTGCACCATAAACATGGTTCTGTTGGGTACATCTGCACCATAAACAGGGTTCTGTTGGGTACATCTGCACCATAAACAGGGTTCTGTTGGGTACATCTGCACCATAAACAGGGTTCTGTTGGGTACATCTGCACCATAAACAGGGTTCTGTTGGGTACATCTGCACCATAAACAGGGTTCTGGGTTCTGCACCATAAACAGGGTTCTGTTGGGTACATCTGCACTGGGTACATCTGCACCATAAACAGCTGCACTATAAACAGGGTTCTGTTGGGTACATCTGCACCATAAACAGGGTTCTGTTGGGTACATCTGCACCATAAACAGGGTTCTGTTGGGTACATCTGCACCATAAACAGAACAGGGTTCTGTTGGGTACATCTGCACCATAAACAGGGTTCTGTTGGGTACATCTGCACCATAAACAGGGTTCTGTTGGGTACATCTGCACTATAAACAGGGTTCTGTTGGGTACAGCTGCACCATAAACAGGGTTCTGTTGGGTACATCTGCACCATAAACATGGTTCTGTTGGGTACATCTGCACCATAAACAGGGTTCTGTTGGGTACATCTGCACCATAAACAGGGTTCTGTTGGGTACATCTGCACCATAAACAGGGTTCTGTTGGGTACATCTGCACCATAAACAGGGTTCTGTTGGATACATCTGCACCATAAACAGGGTTCTGTTGGGTACATCTGCACCATAAACAGGGTTCTGTTGGGTACATCTGCACCATAAACAGGGTTCTGTTGGGTACATCTGCACCATAAACAGGGTTCTGTTGGGTACATCTGCACCATAAACATGGTTCTGTTGGGTACATCTGCACCATAAACAGGGTTCTGTTGGGTACATCTGCACCATAAACAGGGTTCTGTTGGGTACATCTGCACCATAAACAGGGTTCTGTTGGATACATCTGCACCATAAACAGGGTTCTGTTGGGTACATCTGCACCATAAACAGGGTTCTGTTGGGTACATCTGCACCATAAACAGGGTTCTGTTGGGTACATCTGCACCATAAACAGGGTTCTGTTGGGTCTCCAACAAGTGTTCTGACCATTAAGCCAAACGTCAATTGAATTACAACTCACCTCTTTCGCTCTGTGTCTTTAGATGTAATCCTCTGTTTGCCTCGATGGCCCATGCCTACGTGTGTGTGCGTGTGCGTGTGTGTGTGTGTGTGTGTGAGTGTGTCTGTGTGTGGTTTTGTTCAATGAGGGATGTCTCCCGCTCTCTCAGTGCATCTGTCAGGAAGTGAGTAATGGGCCGATTATACTGACAAACACGCACAGGTGGCCGCTATCGCCTTTAATCACAGTCCCCAGATCTCCATCTTTCCCCTCTCTCTCCTCACATTTCTTTCATCCTGTCCTATTCTCTTTCTATTACACACACACACACACTGACCAATGCATTAGAGCACACACACGCGCGCAAACGCAGGTCCACACCCCCGCATAACCACAGAACTGGTCATGAACCATACCGTAGCTTCACCAGGAAATGACAGGAGACAAAATTAAAAGAACAGAAGACTAATTGATGAAGAGCACTGTTTCAAAAGAGTTGGGGTCTTCTTTACATAACAGAAAGAATTAATGTATGTAATTTCCCATCCCCGCAGTCACAATCTACTCGCCTCAAGTCGATGTGTGACAATTGACTGTGTGAGAAAATACGACCTCTACACATCAGAGGCAAGCGTAGACTCGTAGGCTGCAGGTAAAATAAAAGTGCCAAAATGGCGCAAACTTCAGCTGCAATGGGATAACTGAAATTGCGAGACAAATCCGGTTATAGGAGGGAGCGATAACAAAATGGTGTTATAAAAATGTCCCCCGTGATGGACGATCCTTAGAATAAGAGGTACAACTGGCGGCTTTATCAGTGCTAGCGCCGTGCGCCTGTGGGAAAGGCGTGTTTACAGCCAGACAAAGGAAAGCTACAGGAGGCCTACAGCCAAGAACTGGACCGGAAGCGTCCTCCACTGACAACACGTTAAAGAAACTCTAAAATCCTGACAGTGCCGCTAATGAAGCAGAGTTTAATTCACGTTAAATGAATGTAACAAACGTTGTTATCCAGGGTGTCTTGAATAGTAAATGCAGACATTTTCCGTTTCCCATATTGGCATACTTTAAGAACTAATCCCGCATCCCTGAGGGCTTTGTCCTGCCAACAGAGCCGCAAAAAATGTTTTGGTTTGTAAACAAATATCAAGATGAATGTGAACTACATTGTTGAAGATAAAATGCTCACGAATGCACTTCAATAGAATTTAAAAAAATGATAGTGGGACTTTTTCAATAGATTTCCCTAAAATCCCTGACTTAACTTCTCTTTTGTTCAAAACATCCAATTAAACTTTTAATCTGACTTTATTCAGATGCAAAAATCCTTAATGTGAGAAAGACACTGACATTCCAGGACGACTCGAATATTGGCGAGTACCAATTCTGCTTCATAATATCAGAAAACGTCTTTTTCTTTGGTAAATTATCAATATTAATTATGTTTTTAAATGTAAATTTCAATGAATATTTAAAACTGCACCACCAGTGTGTTTCTCTCTTTAAAAGCGCCAATTAGTGCCATCATATCATTCAGTGATGTGAGGTTTTGACAATTCATGAGTGGCTCAAATGAACCAAATGAACTGAAACACATCCAACACAAAAATAGCATTTCTTTAATGGTAAACAAAACAAGAGGGCATAATTACATCTGGTCAAAGTGTCTGAATTCTTATAAAATACAAAAAAAGCGTAATATCAAAAAGTTCAAACTGCACGTTAAAGTTGTCATTAAAATGTATTAATCTGCATGTTTTTGAGAAATTCTGCTGCTTCGGGTGAGGAAACACAGAGTTCCCTGCGATGTTTGTAAGGCTGTACTGACCATTCTTACCTCATACTCTTCCTTGAAGCCATAGCCCTGTCCACACTTCATCTGGGTGATGTGTTGGAGGAGATCGGCCACGCGGATGGCCGGTTGGAACTGGCCCGCTTGGTAGGACATCTCTACAGACTCACACCCCCCGTATGGGTATGTCTGTATGGTCAATGATGGCTGTGCCATCTCACTATGGCTGCTGTCTGTGGAGCAAAAACATACACATCAGCATCTACCAGCATCTCCAGCATTTCTTCGGAGTTGTTATGACCTCAGAGTTGACAGTCTTTGTGATATACTTCGGTGGAACAATCATTTCGATATAGCGAAGTCTTGTTTTCATGAAATGTTGTTCTTCTGAACACATTCTTTCGGCGTTGGCGATGTAGAGACATACAGTGTACGGCATTCATTTCAATGGAGACCTCGCAGGCTCTCTACAAAGTCGAGGAAAAAACGGCAATCACAAAGACTTTGAAAGCATGAGATCTTCTAACACGTTGACTCCCCACAGACCCAGTTGCTAGACAACGGTCTTCCTCTATCGGTATCTCGCTGCTACTCAATCATTAATGATGATACCTCAAAGTTAAACGTGTAATCCAAGAGACACTTCACTTTGCTGCCTGATTGGTTAAAAAGACAGTCTGGTAATTGAGTCTTTCTAGGATTTGAGAAATTAAAGAAGTATATTGATTCTAATGAGTCGATTATGAAGAGGAATAGAAAGATGAACTGTTTTCTGGATATTACAGGAATTTATGACTTAAAGTAGCATTGCAAATGTAGTAGGGTAATATAAACTAACATGCTTTATTAATGTGACCTTTTGCATCTTAATTATCTCAAAAAATCTTTACAAAATGTGTTTAACTCCCGGCCCCAAAAAAGTGTAATCCACACAAAAGAGTGTTGAAACACAATGACAAATGAGTAACTTTGTTCAGCTTCTAAGCCACTGCTACATCACTCAGTAAGAACCAGCCACAGGGAAGGAACCGGAACAAACTGTATTACCATGTGTTGTTGTGGAAACAATGACATTACACACACACACACACACACACACACACACACACACACACACACACACACACACACACACACACACACACACACACACACACACACACACACACACACACACACACGAACCGTGATGAGCGTGAGTAGGTATAGTATATGACCTGAACAGCCTCTCCAACAGTCGGTGTTGTTGTCTGAGAAAATGCAGGTCACGTTGAACGTTTTACACTCTGCTTTCACATATATACTAAGTTACACAAACAGATGTAACCGGAGCACAGCCTCATCACTCTAATTAATGGTAATTCCTGGTAATGTTCTATCGAGGCTGTGTTTACATTTTGGCTTGTTTCTCAGATATCACTTTTTGCCATCGCTCCGTTTCTCAATAATTATCGCTGATGGGAGACGGGAGATAAACGTAGCGCAAATGTACTTGGCCATGTAATGGGGTTATGTTGGTTTAGCGTTAGCGTCTGTTTACACGCTAGGAGGTGGGTGTTGGGAGCGAGTCTGGAGCCCTAGCCTTGGGACACGGAGCAGGTACTGACTGTACTCCGGAGACAGCAGAAGTCCACTCCATCTTACCCCCTGATCAGCACAGACCTAATTCATTATTCATGTGTTTTTCCCTACGCAGCAAGAGAATATCTCAAAGTGGCAGTCCAGAGGGTTTACCATGTCGTAAATATTACCAAGAAACAAACTCGATCCCCTTGAAAGCCCGTGAAACATCGAGCTGCTAATGATCGGGGCTCTGTTGAAGGTCAAATATAAATATAGCTGGCCATTAAATGTATCCACTCCGTTTCTCAGCATGGCTTTGACATAAAACACCGAGATGTGCAGACAAATTAAGATACGTTAAAACTAATGATTTGATTTGTTGACCTCGAAAGAAAGGGTGTAGCTTCACAACATATAGAAGCGTTTTTATTTCTCTGTCATCATGACTGACAAATGGGTCAGCATTGGGTCCAAGCTCCATGTGAGAACATGTAGTTGCTCAGAACGAAGGTTGAAAGACATACACAACTCAAAAGTTAGACAGGTCACTAAGATATGTCCTTGTTTATGAAAGAAAAGCTAATAAAAAAACATAAAATTGATCAGATATACAGTGTGGACATTGTAAATATTGCAAACGACTATTGTAGCTGGAAACAGCTAATTGTTAATGGAATATATCTACCGGTATATAGGCGTACAAAGGCCCATTATCAACAAGCAGCGGTGCTGTGTTCCAATGGCACGTTGTGTTTGCTAATAGAACTTATCATTATAAAATGCTAATTGAACATTAGAAAACCTTGTCACAATTACCGGTATGACAACACAGCTGAAAATGCTTGTGCTGAATAAAAAAAACATTGCAACATTTGGATTAGTTGAGTTTCTGGAGCATCCGCAATTGTTGGTTCGATTACAGGCTCAAATTGGTCAGAAACTTTATTTTGAAACTTTCTGGTTCTTTTCTATATTTTTGTTCTGAGAAAGGAAGGCTATTTCATAGGAGAAATTGCCTAGAAACTGGAGATCCTTCTCAGAACAGTGCAAACTGGCTCTAACCAGAGGCCCGCGTGCAGAACTGAGCAAGAGGACAAACACATTGGTGTCTAATTTGAGAAACAGTCTGACAGGTACTCAACTGTCAGCATTATTGAATAGTACCCGTAACACACCAGTCTCAATGTCAACAGGCGATTTTGGGATGCTAACCTTCTAAACAGTATTGCAAAGAAAAAGACTTATTCCAGACAGGCCAATAAAAAGAAAATAATAAGATGAGGAAAATAACAAAGGCAGTGGAACAGTAGAAGATTGGAGAAAAGTGTCCAAAATTTGACAAAGAAACGCAGAGACGCAGACAAAGTGAAAAGATGCTGGTGGAGTGCTTGATGCTATCTGTCAAGCATGGTGGAGGCAATGTGTTGGTCTGATGGTGCTTTGTTGGTGGTAAAGTGGGATATTTGTACAGGGTAAAAGGGATTTTAAAGAAAGAAGACAATGAATTCATTTTACAACACCATACCCTCTGGAGGAAGCCTGATTGGACCCATTTTCTTGCTACCAAAGGACAATGACCCAAATAAAAATGTAGAATATGAGCGTTAATTACTAATTATTAACAGTGTATTAATTATATGAATGATATTTACTTGAGGGAAGACAGCATTTGTGTTTTTATTCAATCTCAGGAATGTGTAATGTTTACATTGACCATCTGGCATTGGTGGCGCTGATACAAAGCTGTGTTCTATTTCCTGTTTGCGGCTATAAAGATAGCCTGCAGGCATTTTCTGTTGAGATAACTCTGAAAAAAAAGATCAGGCTGTAACGTTCAAGAACCTGTCTGTGCTACACAATAAAGAACAACCTTCTCCCTCGATTCAAAACGGGTTGCGAATTAATTAATTCCACTATACGATTGGTTGTATTCCTACAAACGGAATATCTTTAACAACAGCTTCAAATTATGCAAGAGCAGTCAGCTGGTATTCTGTGTATGGAGTGGCCAGCACAGTACAGGATCTCAACCCTGTCAAGCTGTAGTGGGAGGAGCTTGACCCCATAGTACGTAAGAAGTGCCCATCAAGCCAATTCAACTTGTCGGGTGCGGTACTTCAGAAATCATAGTGTTAAATCGCTTCAGTTTTCTTTAAAAAAAAAACTAGAATGCCAAAGGTCTGGAAAGCTGTAATTGCGGCAAATGAAGGATTCACAAAAGCAAATGGACCCAATTGTGAATTCAATTAAAAAGCATTAAATCTAAACTTGTCAATGTCTATATTACCTATTCAAACTCAATAACGTACAGTATGTTTCCATGTAAAACAAGAAAATGGATAAGTGACCCCATACATTTACGGCTAACTTTTGAACGATAGCGTAGGTGGCACGCAAAGACACGCCAACGCGCGCGTTAGCAGGTTAGCATGTGAAACAGAGTCAAGTGAAAGCATTCAACTTCCATCCTGTCCTAGAATAAAGAATAAATAGGTAACAAACAGTCAAAAAATCTTCCCAGACAAGGAAAGCGTGGCTCAGGTTTTGAGGTCAAAAGCCGTAGCATACAAACTACGGGCTGATATTTTGAACAAATATGATATCAGTGCTAAAGAAAAAGTCTGACCGCTCGACACAATAGGCGGCGCGATGCGATATCGATTCACACCGTTGCAGTGTCTACCAACTGTGTCACCTTATGACAGATCGCCCCGAGGACAATATAATTTTGAATATACTGCGTGGGCATATAGAGAAAACAACAATGTCTGCATGTGAACATTGTGTTTTGCGCAAGATCCTGGAATACACGCCGTTGGCATTGCTGTCATTTCACCATTGTTGTGCTCGGCACTTCCACGACCTGCAGAGTAATGATTAGTGCTTACATGTAAATTGCATTAAGCTCAATTATCGCCAGTGCAACATTATGGACTGAACATGCCGCTCGGCCATTAGCGGTAATTACCGTCCATACAGAAATACATCGGGCAGCTCTTTGAGCGGGGACACGATAATGCCATTCGAAATTACCTCAGATGTAGCTGGAGAAGATTCGAGATCATTTGATTTCCCCGAGTGAAGATTTCAGTCGTTCTTGAGCCATTAAACGTCATTTTCCAAGTATATAATTGAGTCATTCATAAGAACATCAGTCCTAAATGGGACTAAAGACCTTATTTCAACCGGGTTCCATCCTGTTCGTAAAAAAAACGTTTCTGATTACGTATCTGTGTGTTCAAAAGGGCATCGAAAAAAGCGTCAGCTGTCCTCCACAGCATGTAGCAATTTGAATGTGCTAAATGTAAATGATGTATTTATGTCTTTGAGTCTGTCATCTCGACAGGGTTCAGGCATCTCCTCCACCACTGGATATCAAATCAATATTATTTTGCATATACTAATAGACAAGACATGGATTTCATAAACCGCTCTCCCATAAGTAACAGTATACTTGATTGACCCTAGCTGAGACTCAGATGTCTTGGTGGTGGATACATTGGGCCCGGTCCCAGAGCGGGTCCTCTCTTGCACCCCTCTGAAAGCTTTTCACCGTGTTTGAAACTAAACCTGTCCTTTCAGCAGGATTGTTAATCCTGCCCACCACGTTCCCCACTGATCCAGAGTCAGTCCATTCAGTCAGTCTGACAGTCCACCGGCAGACGGCTGTCGGTAGACAGGCTCTATCCCGCCTCTGCTTGTCGTTTCCTGTCTTCTTCTTCACAGTGTATCCGCATCAACAGGTCACATGAAAGCACAGAGCCCAAATACAGAGCCACTTAGTGTCTTCTTCACAGTGTCTCCGGTGATATTAACAGTATCATCATTCATCGGTAATTGAGTGGCGGCAATTGATTTCACACGGCACTATAAAATAGCTCCTGATCAATTGCCAGTGAATTGACTCAAAGCCATTTGACTAAAGCTATGCATGTGCATAGGAAGCAGCTGTGACCTCATGTTTTCTCAGAGAGTTAACGAGACCACGTCCCTGATTGTAGTGTAATGATATTATGCCCATTTGCATTGCAGAAAAACACCTGAGCAATTAAAGCCCACGGACAGCTATATAGAGCTTAGCCTGGCTTTGCCTCAGTGCATGGATTTTCCATTTAGAACCTCTAGCTCGTATCTATTTATTCTCTTTTAAGAAAGATGCTAGCAATACAGTGTCAGGCTGGTATGAATAGGCAAAGCTAAATTATTGACTGTGAAACAAGATGATTATGGCTGTACTATGGGAAATTTACAGATGTCTCGCAGTACAAATTTTACTGCTAAAATCAATAAATGCCGCCAACGCTTTGGACTTGCTTGCTAGCCTGCCTTCCCCTGCCTGATATAATGTTTGACAAGGCTCTTTTTTCCCCAGCTAGGCTCTGTTTGCAAAGAGAGAGGCTTTTCCCGGACGGTAAAGATGGGAGTTTGTCTGCCATTACTGTCATTTGCCCTGTCCACAACAGTGCTTGAGGAAGGTACACATTGACGACCAGTAGCCAAGAAGGAGGGCATAGAGCTTCTCTGTGCCTTACATGAGTGATAACGTTATATAACGGTGAATACGGTAAAATCACAATCTGAGTCCCACTCGTTGCCCATGAATTTGACTTGAGAGTAACCATTTAGAACAGGGGTTGTCAATGTCCTTGTGCAGACACAGGCAAAGTCTGGTTGGCCAAAATGTATCCAACAACAAGTTGTTGTGCTGTTGCAGTTGTAGAATCCTCTATCTGGCCAATGTTTCTATCAATTAAAGCATCACGATATATCATAAAAATACGTTAAATAAAAACACAACTGCATCTACCATTTAATCTATTCCATCTTTTCATCTGCACTGCGAAGCGGTTAAAGTGAAAGCAAACATACATAAATTAAATGCAAAATCAATTTCACTTCACCATCGTTACACTCTTGAATGACGTATTTTATCATCATAGCCTATGTTTTACCTGATTGTTAAAACCATGATATCATGTTTGACTGATGTGCTTTGATCGGCATGTATGTTACACAGAAGTCATGTGCGTGTAAGCGTTCTACAGTAACTACTGAAACTAACTGTGGTATCATGTCAGCGTCACCAAAGCCATGACCCAGAAGTAAACTCTCTGCGGCCAAGTACCGGTGCCTGGAGGACGGGTAAAGCTGACAATAAAGAGTTACGTGGTTACCTCGGTAACAACAATAATCAAATTACACATCTTCAGGGCATCAGGTTCGATTTGAACATCGACTGATTAGTGAAATGTCTGAATGACGGTGTGTTTACAGCCACAATCTGAGATCCAAAGCAGAACCAATAAAGATAACCAGCAAACCCCATTTTAAGGAAAAGTCAAGACATTCACATTACAGGTAGAGATACCATTCACACACCGACACGGAGATCATAAACCCATATACTGGAAAGAGACACTGACGACTGACTCGAGGAAGCGGAGGAAAGCTGTTAGAGTGAAGCTTGCACTGTACCAAAATACCTGCCACCTTTCCAGTTCACAGCAAGTCTAGTTGGCAAAGAGGTGATCAATCCGCCCTCGAGGAGGTGAACGGGGCAAAGGGTGTGAAAATGAGTAATGGGGAATTGACATTTCAATCCGGCCATGTGTAAACCTGAGGGAAGAGACGCTGCATGCCGTTGAACTCGGAGCTCCCTCGAACCCCATCATTAGAATTCAACTGGTCGCCACAAACCAGAACCAAGTGTCATCGCTCCCCTGCATGCAATTACAGGCAGAGCCATTGTGGTGACACAGCAGGCCTCCATCAGACCAGTGTTAGCATGCCCTGGGCCGTCAGCACGGACTTGGCCTGAGACAGAGTGTACAGCTGTCTGTTTTGCATAAGTAGGTAATGACACTAAGCCGTTTCATCGCTGTAGTGTCTCGTTAACGTATTGTTCGGTTTGATTAAATCCGGTGGCCTCGGCGAATACGAGATGCGCGGACACCGCGTGGGCTGAATTGGCCGTGTTAAATCCATTTCCGAACATCGAAATAACACCACGATAATGGAGGGAGACGCATGAACAGATGGAAGAGGGGAACTTACCGATGGATGCTGTTGCGGGAACTGGCTCCTTGGACACTGGGAGCGGGCCATGGCACATGGGGAAAGAAAAGCCAGTGAATAGAGATCTCACCACAACAAACCGTTTCCGTCTACGGAAAGTCCCCTGTCTGCAATTTGATTCCCAAACATGTTCTACTTTGAAGAGACCTGAAAGAGCAACGCGACTTTGCCTTATGTAGATTTACGTGAAAGCAGGCCTCTGTACAGTGGTTTGGCTGTACCTGAATAGTAGGAATTCAAGAGGGATTTGCTTTGCAGTGTTTTTCCTTGAACAGAGAAGGAACAGGGAGAGGGTGTTGCTAAGGGAAGAAACACAAGGGGGACATGTTAAAGACAATGCAAACAAACAGCTCCAAATCCACAGTGGCAAACAAGATGGGTCTGAGAAATTATAACCGACATAAGGGGAAAACGCAGAGCACCTAGATAGTAGACTGTTACTGAGCAAATGCTGGTCTCCTTAGTAGAAACTTTAAACTTGTGGCATATTTGCTCGTTTGGCTATATACTGTAGATGTGATTGGCTATATACTGTAGATGTGATTGGCTATATACTGTAGATGTGATTGGCTATATACTGTGGATGTGATTGGCTATATACTGTAGCTGTGATTGGCTATATACTGTAGATGTGATTGGCTATATACTGTAGATGTGATTGGCTATATACTGTAGATGTGATTGGCTATATACTGTAGATGTGATTGGCTATATACTGTAGATGTGATTGGCAATATACTGTAGATGTGATTGGCCATATACTGTAGATGTGATTGGCTATATACTGTAGATGTGATTGGCTATATACTGTAGATGTGATTGGCTATATACTGTAGATGTGATTGGCTATATACTGTAGATAAGATTGGCTATATACTGTGGATGTGATTGGCTATATACTGTAGCTGTGATTGGCTATATACTGTAGATGTGATTGGCTATATACTGTAGATGTGATTGGCTATATACTGTAGATGTGATTGGCTATATACTGTAGATGTGATTGGCTATATACTGTAGATGTGATTGGCTATATACTGTAGATGTGATTGGCTATATACTGTAGATGTGATTGGCTATATACTGTGGATGTGATTGGCTATATACTGTAGCTGTGATTGGCTATATACTGTAGATGTGATTGGCTATATACTGTAGATGTGATTGGCTATATACTGTAGATGTGATTGGCTATATACTGTAGATGTGATTGGCTATATACTGTAGATAAGATTGGCTATATACTGTAGATGTGATTGGCTATATACTGTAGATTTGATTGGCTATATACTGTAGATGTGATTGGCTATATACTGTAGCTGTGATTGGCTATATACTGTAGCTGTGATTGGCTATATACTGTAGATGTGATTGGCTATATACTGTAGCTGTGATTGGCTATATACTGTAGCTGTGATTGGCTATATACTGTAGATGTGATTGGCAATATACTGTGGATGTGATTGGCTATATACTGTAGATGTGATTGGCTATATACTGTAGATGTGATTGGCTATATACTGTAGATGTGATTGGCTATATACTGTAGATGTGATTGGCTATATACTGTAGATGTGATTGGCTATATACTGTAGATGTGATTGGCTATATACTGTAGATGTGATTGGCTATATACTGTAGATGTGATTGGCTATATACTGTAGATGTGATTGGCTATATACTGTAGATGTGATTGGCTATATACTGTAGATGTGATTGGCTATATACTGTAGATGTGATTGGCTATATACTGTAGATGTGATTGGCTATATACTGTAGATGTGATTGGCTATATACTGTAGATGTGATTGGCTATATACTGTAGATGTGATTGGCTATATACTGTAGATGTGATTGGCTATAGCACACATGTCAAGTGTTTGGTTTCCGACTCACACATTTATATTAAAGTTCTTATGCTCTGTCAAAAAACATGTTTATTCGATCAATGACGTTATCTTCTCTCTAATGGTAACGAATAAGACAAACTCACTGATTTTTCATTTCATTATCTACACCGGCTGGAATTTCTTTGCAGATTATAGGGAGCATTTCTCTACAGTAAATGAAGCAGCTTATTAGAAGACGTTCAATAAGACAGTGAGAAAATGTGCAACAGGCGAACTGACATTTGATGTGTAGACGTAATGCCACAGAACAGTGAACTGAAACTACCATCCAGCATGAATTAGGACACAAATGCCAATATAATTCACTGTGCACAATAACCGAGATGGGATATGTACCAGGGTACTGTAACAGGTTATCGATAATCAATCTTAATCACCGGTATACTAGGCAAATAAGATTTGTCTTCAGCACAATGTTATGTTAGTTTCTATGTTTTTTTTGTCACCGGGTGGTTTCCAGGAAAAATAGCTTTGGCCACAGCTATGGGGATCTTAATAAATTCACAATACTATTTGACGTCCTGCTGTGCAGACCGTTTTCCCACAAGTTAGCTCCTTTATCTCACTGAGATCGGCTGTTCCTCACATGCTAATGTGCAAAAGAGTAACTCCTGTGTTCAGAGATAAAATCCCACAGCCTTATGCATACTGTGTGCTAATGTGACCAAGATGATTAACTTTATCCCACTACCTGAATGCAAAAAGTGCTTTCACAGCAATGTAGTCTAGATAGCAGGGAAATAATCTATATGAGAATGCAATAACACAAAAGGTTATTTGCTTGCGTGCGTGTAAATATTAGATCTCCATGCTGTGTCTGCATTTCAGGCCGCCTCATTAGGTACAACCTGTGGCCAACAGTCCTGGAACTGTCCTATTCTGACGGCCACATTATGCGATGTACATAACGATGGGGGACGATGTGAATATCAATATGTGGGGGGACAATCCTGTGTTCGGGACTTTGCGCACGTTAATGTGCTGTATGCAACTGAACGGTACGTGCTAAATAATAGGAATTGATTATTCACACTTCTCTGGTTCTCATCCTTTCTTTGGTCACGTCCCAACCCCAAGTGCATGGCTTGGGCCCGGACCATAACACTGTGATGTTTGAGTCGTCCAGGGTTTACCCATGACAACGGGGTGAAGCTGGGGTGAACCTGGGGTGAAGCTGGGGTGAAGCTTGACCAAGAAAGAGGTGAGAACCAGACACAAGTAGTAAAGCAGCTCCTATTATGTATTCCGTAGGAGAGAGCTTTTTTGTTATTGCCACTTCTCAAGAGACATAATTTGCACATTTACCGGCGAAGACAGAATAGGATTCATACATTATTGTTCACGATTGACTTGTTTTCACACAGCGTCGTCAACTAACATTCAAGGCACATGTTTTAAATTTCAGTAGTAGGATGAGATGCAACGTTAAAATGTGAATAGGGTGGTGAAGGCAATTACTATATATTAGTTTAGACTTCTGTTCTCCGGGTGACCCAAACATTCAAATTTATCCCCTCCCAAAGGCCAGCGTGACATTTCCTCCAGAAGAAGCTTCTGAGTGGGCCCTACTAATTACTGCTGACACACAGCCGGTTGGACCCCACTTATAGCTGGCAGAGATTGGACAAAATGCTACTTGTCTTTCTCTCTGTCCTTTTGAAAAGTATTGACAGCGGAGATGCAACAATAAGTCGATAAAGAGCAGGAATCCATTTAAAAAAGAGACATTTCTCGTGGTCATTACCGCTGTGCCTAAGAAGCTGGCATATGGTTCCATAGCAGGTATAGCTGGTATAGCGGCTATAGCTGGTATAGCTGGTGGCTTCAGATAAGAATTAACTATTTCTGTGTGTATGTGGGGGGATGGGGGGGGGTGGTTGTCTGCAAAATTACTAAAATGTAATTGACCTCCACCTTATGTTATATATTTTTTGTCTGACTCATTTGTTTCTCTGTACATGAAATTGTTCGGCCAGTATTGTCTAATCACAGTAAAAATGGCCGACGTCAACAGCCGTCTGGTTAATGTGGCGACCAAAGAGAGACACAAAGGAGACTTTAGAGGAGATAACCTTCAAAGAAAACAGAACAGCGCGTGGAAACGTTAGATTAAATACAAATTAAACCCCTGACAAAAGCACAGCATGCTGCTAAATTAAAGGAATAGGAGCAAAACAGGGGGAATCAAAAGATCAAGTGGAATGGAGGGAAACGAGAGGAGAGAGGCAACAGGCTAACACGCACAGGAATTAGCAGAGAGCGCTACAAATTCCAGGGTTCCCAGTTGGGCTTCCAGGGGCCCGAGACTCACTGAAAGCGTTGAGGTCCTGGCTGCTGGTAGAGAATGGGTCATCCTTGTGGAGAGTGCTGACTTTGGTGGTGCTCTTGTCCACGGTCCCCACAGGGCCCATCTCCCTCTGGGTGCTGCCACACGCCGTCTCCTTCTGTTTTTTGGCCAGTTTCCTTCAGCCACCAGCCAAAAGAAATAGTGTCACTCAGAGACAAAGGCACAGAGGAAGCATACACACATCCTACAACGGACCTGTTGTAGTACGCACATGTCCAATGGCAAAACGTGACGAGGGGACATGTTATGCACTGTTCGTCTGGCATTTTGAAGCTAGCATGTTTGGGCTATTGTAGCACCGTTTGAGCCAATGACAACGTATTATTTTCAACAATCTGCAATGATAGAAACCATCCTGATCCTTGTGGTCATAGTGACTCATAGTCGATTCGGCCAACAATTCCTTATAAATGAACCAAATCTAGCATTCTCAGCATTTTTTTATATCCTCAAGATATTAAAAAGTCCTTATGGATTTTATATTCAGAAGCTCGCCATGTGGAACAAAGCAAATCTGGCACTTAATATGACTGTTGTAAGGAAATATTAAAATGATAGCCTACCATTTTACTGAAGCCAAAGTAAGAAACGTTTGACTACATTGTAACCTGTAAAATCAGTCCATGACAAAAGAAAAAAGTAAAGCTCAATACCCATCGATTTGTTTTCGAAATTAAACAGAATCTCTACGCTTATGTTACAGATGACTTGCCTACAGCAGATTTATGGTATGTTTTTTCCTGCGTGTCGATAAGGATACACATTAAACAACACTATATAACAAAAAACATTTAAGGCGGCAAATAAGCTATTGACCAATCAGCACTTACAAACATCTTCACCCAATTTACCACGTACACTTTATTTATGTAGTGGTTCACTATTACTAACAATGTATTACAGTTTAGGAGAGGTTTACCGACCATTTGGATAATTTGTATTCACAGTCTGAATGTTAAAAATGGTCTTGGTTAGCAATGTTTTAAAAAGTGAAAAACGGGAATGTTCCGGATGCTATTGGGAGGTATTCTGTCAATCAAACCTGTCAACCATGGTTACCTATGCTATGATGTGGGAACACCTCCACGTTTCACACCTGGCATTGCAGCAGGAGAGGCAGCCATACAGTGTATGTTGCATGTGGATGAAAGGAATAAAGCCTACATCCTCAGGCTAGCTAGAACAATCGGACAGAATTGTTTTCAATAAAAAGCTAACTAACTGATGACGAAACTGTGATACAACATCATCTGTTTAGCTTGGAAAGCAACAGTTGCTGATGTATACATACACCTTCCCAACAGCAACAAAAAAATATTAAAAACGGCAATCTGTTTTCATTTTAGGATACATAATCCTAATTTCTAAAACAGTTCTCATCGTTGTACATGTTTGGTTCATGGTCTATTTTAGTAAGCTGATATAACAACGTTAGTTACATTTTGCTTTGGGGAATCGGGGAAGTAGTCTAGTTTATTAAGTTTGTTACCTATGAAGTAATTTTGAAGTTCGGATGATTACACAAAGAAAAACTGAGTCACACGATGCAAAGATCAAATCAAAGACGAGTTAGTTGGTTCTAAGCACAGTTCAATAGTCCGTTTTTGACACGTCAAATAGGGTTATTTAAAAAGTAAACACCCAGACTTACCTACATGAAAACCCACTGGTATTCAATTAAGTTGAATAGACTGTGGTTGTTGCTTTATCCATAACAGATAAAGGCGGCGAGTCATATACGCGCCGCACTTAAAAAGATAGGCCTTTTAGAAAACCCAGGCATGATAGTCAGCACTCTTTCTCCATTTTCAAACGTGTACGTGGTCTTTGCTTTGCTCAGCAGCTGGGGTTGAGGACAAAGGCACACAGCCACAGAGTCAAGAAGCAATAACAGGAGGGTCAGATCTGTAGGCACTTTCACTTTTTTCCAATTACATTTCCAGGTCTTAATATAGTGGCAATAAGGAGCTCGCTCCGATATTGTTGTCGTTGTGTGCGAGCAAGTGCCGGTGTATATGTACGTGTGTGTGCTTGTATGTGTACGTGTGTGTGCGTGTGTGTGTGAACTAAGTGTTGGTGTGTGGGAGTTGGTGGTGGACATGTGATGTATTTTTACCTTGCTGTCACAGAGTGAGCCCCCTGAGACCTTTCCTCCCATCTACAATGTACACAGCTGCGCTTCAAATTTCAAGTATTGATCGGCGGCTGTAGCGGCTACTTTGCTATTCTTACTTTAAAGTGGGCAGAGGAGGAATGCTAATGGATAAAGAGGAGGAATCGTTATGGAATAAAGAGCAGAAATGGTATTGGAACAAAGTGGAGGAATTGAAATTGAAAAGGTAGGACGGATCAGGACCTGTGGCTTGAATATAACGAGAAAGAATGAATAATGGAGGGAACATTTTTTAACATATGCTATCCAAACGTTGCTGTAGAATCGTAATTTGAGGTAGCTTCATACAGCAAGGAATTATCGCTACAGCCACGGGAAATATTACCTATAACTTGGTCATACCGTATTTTTCAAACATTTTATAAAAAAGACAGAAATTTAGAACTTGAAGTAATAATAGAGGTCAGAAGACTTTTGAAATACGCTAGAAGTAAAACATTGGTTGTTAGTCCAGTAAGTGAAGTAGGTTTAGTGATCTGAAGTGAAAAGCCCATCATGTGTGTTTTAGTTTTGCATTTAAAGAGATAGATTTGGATTTGGGTGAAATAACACTTGCCTTGAGTTGTTCTTGGAGGCCCATGGAAGTGATCGTTTACATCAAGCCGTTATTTACCTCTGTCCTAGCCTGGAACCACCATTATTTGCTAAACCAAATTCATGAATTGAATCTGTGCGCCCAACTAAGACTATTGGTGGTGGATAATATTTTTATTGTCGCTATTTAAATGTAAATTTCAACTGAACTGATACTTTCTATGTCACCCGGTCAGTTTTGTTCACAATAGTTTCTTGTTTTTAAGTTTTCACATAACAACAGCTAACAACCCGGAACGACAACTTAGCATTTGCTATCAATAGATTACATTATTGCATAGGCTATGTGTGGTGAAACAAATTATTACAGAAAACAGTTTGCAAAGTGCCAGTTCAAAGTCACTTATCTCCGCCAGCTGTTTCGTCAGTATGCAGTTGAAATAAATCTATGCTAGCGCGACAGATTACTGAATTGAAATGTATTTGTTTTTTGTTTGTTTCAGCTTGCAAATAGCTATTGTTGTTCGGGATGAGCAGGTAAACATTATGCAATATTATGTAATATTGCTAATATTCAGGCTGGGAAAGAGGTGAAAAAATGGCTTGTTGTGATTGGACAAAAATGTGTCTAGAACCTAAGGGCATTTTGATGAATCCATAAGCCTTCAAGAACAGCAAAGTATTTTGCCAATATATGAATCTCAGACAAACCAACCCGTTTGGTCTAAAATAATAGAAGTACAATATAAATATATGAATTGTGAGAGAAATTTCAAGGAATGACAGATAATGGTGATTGTAGATAAACAGCATTAAGTTATTGCTGGTATTACATAGAGGGGGCCGTGAACAGCAGTTACAGCTGATCCCTCACCACCGTGACCCTTCGATGAATAACTGTCTAACCTCTCCTCTCCAGCCCGACCATGTAGCATAATAACGTGGAAATCCCACCTGTACCGTAGTCTGGAGAGGATACTCCGCCAGTTTCCTGGCGATGCCTCTAACCTGACCCTCCTGTACATTTGCCTGACCTTTGTATATTCCCTGTGTACGACTATCTACATGACCTTTGACCATTGACCCAGATACCAGCCTCCTCATGTGGCAGATCACTAAATAAACACCTGCCTTCTACTTATTGATTTAACACTTGTACATCATCTAATAGGCTGCTAGATCGAGGTAGAGGGACATGCCGTTTGTTTTATATAAGGACTGAGCTAGAGAAAATAGAAAGCGCCGTGTGGCAGAGAATGTTGAAAAAACCAAGCCTGGCATTGAGGACAACCCTGTGAAGCTTGAGAGTGCGTACCTCACTTTGGTAACAACTCGTTCTTCCCCCCCACTGAGAAAAGCACACTGACAATATGCCTTTTCAGATGATGTAAACGGGTCTGTCGTATCCGTCCAAATCTCTTCGATCCGTCTGTCTGGCCTGTTGTTTTTCAACGCAAGTCCTCTATCGGCATCCAGTTTGAGTGTGAACAACCTATACATTCACAACTACGTTAGTTGCTCCGCAACGGAGCGCACGCTAAGTGCCGTTAACTAGGGTTCACGTTAGACTATACGCTCTTCTAATAACCCCTGTTCCGAAATCTGAGCTTCCATCCTGGAAAGGACATTCCGCAATTGAATGATTTACAAGAGGCCAATGTCGTGTCGACGAGTCTTTTATCATAACAAATCAGTGCTCAGATTCCTCTCGCTTTCATTCCTGCAGACAAAAGGTCAGCGATATCTCCTAATTACAAGATCCCCCTCAATAGTTCACCCCGTTGGATATTTCTATAATGGTTTCCTTTAAATGACACATTCCTTGCATATTGAAAGTGGCAATAGAGTAAAGATAATCCGTATTTAATGAATATCAAACCGGCACTTCATTAAAAGTAGGGTTGCCCTGCTGCGGATGGTCCTGCATATATAACATGCTTTACAGCGCCTGCTGTGCTAATTGCATATATTTTGATATTGGGATAATAATGGTTGCACTCTGGGTTTTTTTAAGCCGTCTGTAGAAGGGCTCAATTAAACTTGAGTGAGAGGGGTGCCGAAATCTGATTTGTCATCTCGTCTATTCAATGCTATAGTAAGAATGATTTTAAACAGTTGTCACGTGCAGTTAAGCAGAAGCCGGTGTTTGAATAGATCGTCTACCTGACTTTGTCCTGAGTCTTAAGAGTTAGGTCAGTAGGTTGTTTTCAGTCAGTTCCTTTTAAAATGGTAAATGTAAATCCGATCCACTATGACTGTAACCTGTCATTTGACAATAACCTGCAGTTGACTGTGACAGCAAACTATAAGCAGTTAGTTCACTGTGACTATAACCTGTCATTTGACTGTGACAATAACCTCTTCTTGACTGTAAACTGGACTCCTTTACTGACTTCAAATTCACTGGTATAACGTAATGTAAAACCTGTCATTTGACAATTTAGTTCACTATGACTGTAACCTGTCATTTGACTGTGACTATAACCTGCCAGTTGACTGTGACTATAACCTGTCATTTGACTGTGACTATAACCTGTCATTTGCCTGTGACAATAACCTGCATTGCACTCCACCATTGTCTCATCAATCAAACGCAGAACATGACGTATGTATCAAAGAAACATATCAACCGCCGTATCGCAAATGGAACTGACAAGAACCCCTTTGTGAGGAAGTGTGGCAGCAGGCAGTTGCGTGGGTGTGATGACTCAGCATGTGCTTCTGCAGGATGGGTGACGCGAATGGGTCTTCACAGCATGGTCAACATGCAACACTCACATAGCCACCTACACACACACGCACGCACTCACACACACGCCCGCACACACACATTCAAACACACGCGCACTCACAGGAGATGGAGATCGAGTGGTCTGAAGAAATGCGTTTTGGAAAGATTTAGCGCATGAGTTAAGTCATCGGCCAAGCAAACTAATAACATTCCCAGTACACAACCTTGGGTTTGGGATAATAAAATTATCAAAACTTTCAAAGAATGTTTTTCGATTACAAAATGTTTAGTTTCTTCACAGAAAGAAATGAAAATGTTTCAAAATGTCCTCACATTCAAGAAAATAACGGCCGCCTCAGGACATTCACAAAATATCCCATTGGTTTTTCCAGGAAATTAAATCATAATTTTTTGGGGGGATATGCTAACAGAACAAAACATAATAGACAAAATAACTGTCTTTGCTATGTGACAGTAAGATGAGTGTAAGTAGGGTATTTTTGTATTGTAGAAGTTGAGGATAATAGGGTTGTTTCAATGGAGTTTCCACAAGGAGAAAGCAAAACTTGCTTTTAAGGAGAATTATGGCTATTTAAAAAAAAAATTCGGAAGTGCTTTCTACATAGCATTAAAAATATATATACATTTTGTTGTCGCTTTTAGCGGGAGAGTATTACGACCAGATGATAATCTAGTCTAACACTAGTTTTGACCCTGCTTTTCTGGAGAGAAATAGTGGCGTGCACAAACAGTATAACAATTACTTTAAGTGATTTATGAACTTAGACAAATTTTAGATATTCATCTTAATTCCTATTTAATTGCACTGACACTGAAAAAAAACTATTAGGAGATGAGGGGGGAAAAAATTAAAAAAGGCATACTTGGGAATACTTGTATGGGTATTGCAAACCGCAAGTCTGAGAAAGATGCTGTGGCCAGTACTAGTCTTTGGACCTTTTACTCCACCTGCATGACAGCTGCTCAAGTCTGAGCTCTAGGCAACGACCGCTGGGAGTCAACAACAAACTTTCATCCATAATTCAGGAGCTTCGAGGAGACGGGACAAAATACCTACAGCAGCAGAACCGTGGATACCGAAACCCTTTAAGTCCTTTACATGTCTGGTAAACAGCCTGAAGCCATGTTCCTGTACGCTCTGCAATAAGCATATTAAACAATTCATCTAGTGTGAAACGCGGCCAGCCTTGTATTAGCTGTGGCTTTAATAAGCGCAAATAAGTTATTTATTTCGGGGTCAAGGATCTCTGTAAATGTTATGATTGTTTTGTAAAGTTGGTATCTGAACATTGAGATCCATCTATTGCAGCATAAAAGTAATCCATATCATTGTAATCAACCGCTTTAAGATGAATCATATAGGAGATGCTTGTCAGTGCATCTTAACTGGCTTATTGGCTAATATTTGATACGGGCAAGTTGCATTACACTGATGTTAGACAGGCCTGAAAATGTCATTTTTGCTAAGATGCTTTGTCCACCATGGCTTTTGTGATGAATAAAATATTTGATGAGGTCATTCTTTGTTTTGCTGTCAACTGACCACGAAAATGGCCTTTCATCATCTAAACCTCTAACAATTACACTAACTCTCTAGTGAAAGTTAATGTTTAAGTTTAGGTTCCACAAGCAATAATCGGACAACGGAATTTCTTTAGATGGGGAAATACAAATAGGGATTGGGTGGTTTAGTGATACAAAAGCAAGAGGACCAATAAACAAGGGTTGTACAAAATAAATACGTATATACAGTATCAATTGGTAAAGGGTAAAGGGTCTTTCTTTAAGGCTACTTACAGGTAATAAGAGTAGGAATATGCATTTCTTCTGAAGCATGAAGTGGACCGGTGGGACAAAAATGAGCACCCAAAAAAAGCACAAACAGATTGCATTGGTTAGTTCTTTAGCACCTAGGAGAGCTGATGGAGAAAATGTCAAGAATGGGTTAAAGACAGTGATGCGCTGTCAGTCTGGGGCTGCCTGTCTGTCGCGAGGTACTGCTGTCACACTGACCCTCACATTAAACCCGGCCAGCGCCTTACGGTCCATCTGGCTGCGGTGTGAACTAGACTCTGTTGGGTGATTCAATACACTTGTGTACATCACACTGACATAATTCTGCCTCCTCGCTCTATTCAACCTCCTGGAGCCTAAAACAAAAACAAAATACCCCATATAATACAGAAATAGCACTTCTGGCTCCCCATCAAATTAAACGTTTTTGAAAGGGATGGAATTAGCTGGATAGACAGTGAGGGGCTTAGGAGAACAGAGAAACAGGAGTGGGTATGTAAAGGAACGTGGAAGTGGGTGGGGGGTGGGGGTTAATGACATACTGTTCTGCCATTCTGTTTAGATAGCAATAGAAAGAGTAAATGCTATCGTTGATACTGGCTGGAATAGGACATATGACGTGCGGCGAGCAGTGATGAAATTTGCAAGCAGAAATGAGATTGGAAAAGCAGAACGTTTCCGTTTCGTTTAACATAACACAAACACTTGATGATAGCCAGCTAATACTCAATATTTGAAGATAGCCAGCGAATACACTAACATTTATGAGAGCCAGCTAATACACTAACATTTATGATAGCCAGCTAATACACTCACATTTATGATAGCCAGCTAATACACCAACATTTATGAGAGCCAGCTAATACACTCACATTTATGATAGCCAGCTAATACACCAACATTTATGAGAGCCAGCTAATACACTAACATTTATGAGAGCCAGCTAATACACTAACATTTATGATAGCCAGCTAATACACTAACATTTATGAGAGCCAGCTAATACACTAACATTTATGAGAGCCAGCTAATACACTCACATTTATGATAGCCAGCTAATACACTCACATTTATGATAGCCAGCTAATACACTCACATTTATGATAGCCAGCTAATACACTAACATTTATGAAAGCCAGCTAATCCAACTAACATTTATGATAGCCAGCTAATACACTAACATCTATGATAGCCAGCTAATACACTAACATTTATGATAGCCAGCTAATACACTAACATCTATGATAGCCAGCTAATACACTAACATTTATGATAGCCAGCTAATACACTAACATCTATGATAGCCAGCTAATACACTAACATTTATGATAGCCAGCTAATACACTAACATTTATGATAGCCAGCTAATACACTAACATCTATGATAGCCAGCTAATACACTAACATTTATGATAGCCAGCTAATACACTAACATCTATGATAGCCAGCTAATACACTAACATTTATGATAGCCAGCTAATACACTAACATTTATGATAGCCAGCTAATACACTAACATCTATGATAGCCAGCTAATACACTAACATTTATGATAGCCAGCTAATACACTAACATCTATGATAGCCAGCTAATACACTAACATTTATGATAGCCAGCTAATACACTAACATCTATGATAGCCAGATAGCCAGCTAATACACTAACATCTATGATAGCCAGCTAATACACTAACATTTATGATAGCCAGCTAATACACTAACATCTATGATAGCCAGCTAATACACTAACATTTATGATAGCCAGCTAATACACTAACATCTATGATAGCCAGCTAATACACTAACATTTATGATAGCCAGCTAATACACCAGCTAACATCTATGATAGCCAGCTAATAAACTAACATCTATGATAGCCAGCTAATACACTAACATCTATGATAGCCAGCTAATACACTAACATTTATGATAGCCAGCTAATACACTAACATCTATGATAGCCAGCTAATACACTAACATTTATGATAGCCAGCTAATACAAAACTCATTGCCTTTACTGTACGTGGACTGGTCATGTTTACTGTTGTGCGTTGTCCTCCAAAGGCCCATTCGAAGCCAGAGAAACCCTGAATCTAATTTGAAGTATATGGTACAGGACAAAACAGGCACGCATTTCACTTAATTCTTGCCACTTCTCGCTGAGCTAATGTTAAATGGACGTGAGACCGATCACACTACTCTCTGCCTTCTTGGTTTCAATCCACAGGACCAGATACATTATACTAGAACAAGATCACCTTTTCTAAGCATTTCTTTTGAGGGTATGCGCACGTAAAAAAATCCCGCTGTCTATGGTACAAAAAACAGACTGAAAAATCTCCAAACCATTTAAACCATTCAAGTTATCTTCTCCCCAAACTCTTTAATTGAATCAAAATACAGATGCCGTCTGTCTGATTTGATTGGCATGGTAGTGAAAAAGCAATTTAATAAAAGAGCTCCAATACATCCATTGGCTGACACAGCTATATCTCCCACTTTGGGAATAGTCGATAATGCCAGTGCCTAGACGCCATGTACCTCTTCTGCTGTCTTATTTAAATGGCATTTTCACAGAGCTGCTGACATTGTTTTTATAATATTAATAAAAGGGCCGACAGTGAGAACCAATGCAGTCAAAGGAAGCCATAAATATTAATGTTGTAAAAGTGCACAGCGATTCCAAAAGCAACACTTTGAGAGTTTTTCTTTTTGTTGGGGACTTGGGGGGAGGGCCAACGAACGAGGTACTCATTTGCTAGATGTATTTCTTGTAAAAGAATGCAATTTCTACTAGCATTAGTCTATTAATTCAAAAAGTCCTCATTAAAGGGAAATGTGATCCTATTGGTAATTAACATTCCCGTTAATGTAAATTGAGATCTGTACAATACAGAATATACATATGGCAATTCTGTTTTAGATTAATATATAAAAATAATATATTATCTTAACAGACTGCTCTTTTCAGATTTTCAACATCTGATCTCAGGACAGTCCAGGGTTTTACATTGAATCTATTTCTGGGTGCATTTTGAAGTGTGTCTGGGTTCCTTGTTCTGCGGGACCCATGACCTTTAACAAATACCCATGTCCACAGGAGATTGTGGCATGTTCAGGTGTGTTTTGACAAATTGCTTTCTTCCGTCTCGATGTGAGTTGTTGAGTCCTTTGTGCCATTGAGTCCGTTCTACCATATAACCCTTTTAGTTGTGTTGGCCAAGGATGGAGTTGAAACTGTAATATATTTTGCCTGACGGTCAGTGTGAATGTGGCCATTGTATGTCGTGTTTTCTCCACAATACAACTCTTTTGCAGTAGTCTCATTTAATGTTTTCTCTTACGGCCACATCCAGGAAGGATGGTGACAGAAGCATGGGCCTTGCACATCTTGTTAACCATACCTAGAGAAGATACAGAAACGTCAAGGCTTCTGGGAATGCACTCGTTTACTTGAGATGCTGATAGAAGGTGACAATAATATTGTCCAGGCCATTTTGGTATTTTCTTGAGAAATAAGCTACTATATTGTACATTTTTCGGAGGCTTTTGTTCAATGGCAAAGCAAAGAAATACATACGGAAATAGAGGTGCGGCTTTCAATTGTATCTAGAAGAAATAGTGGATTATTTTAATAGAGTGCAACGTAACTACAATTATTCAAGCCACCGCTGTGCCTTCCTAAATATTATACACTCTTAACATAAAACTGAAATACTTTTACTGTATAAAAAGGACAAACAGACACACACAGACCATGCATCTATATTAATTGTGAACATGAAATATTCATTATGTGTAGTTATGTCTCAATTAAGATATCCGGAGTGAGGTTGTGTGGCTCTGGCTGGATAGAGCTGGAATCCAAATCCAAATAGCACAAACCTAAGTTGCCTTAGGTCTTGCTATTATCAACTGGGTATCAATTTAAACAGTATGGCCACAACACTTTGAACTGATAATGGATGGATACAATTTTTGAGAAATGTGAGGACAAAATGTAACAGTAAATAGGCGTGGCATCATTGTAGAGATATTAGGAGAGGGGGACATAAATTTTTTTGTAAATGGGAAAAACATCCCGCCATAAGAAAAACTTTTTTCCCACGGCTGTGAGTCTAAG